>LBNU01009334.1:282332-298725 GCA_014162995.1 Artemisia annua | reverse complement strand
TTTGTTTGTTTGATTTTATTTGCTTCCGTATGTATGTTTTATTTTTATTTTTATTGATTCATGTTTCAAAATTGTGAAAATGCTTTATTTTATTTTTAACTTCGTCTTAACTACATATAAAGGTATTTTGCAAAAGATAAGTGTAAGGGAAATCTAAATCGGTTTATAAGAACAAACGAACATGAATCGTAACAATAATAAATTGACATACATATTAGTAATTGTTTGAGTCAAATGCTTGTATCGAGTCATAATGATATTTTGCAGGAATTCCAGGAAGTAAGGTATAGTTTTTCCAAAAAATTTCCATAAACTTAACATGAGAATTCTGTCAGATCATTTCTGACGGCGTCAGGCACTACAACCTGACGGCGTCAGGAAGTAATTTTCTGAAATTTTTGAAAGTTTTTTTTTTCTTCCGGAATCATAGAAAGTTTTGTTATTTCTCTAACTTATAATCTCTAGGAATTCTACAAAAACATTCATTCCACAAGCATTATATCCTATTATAGATTATACCGCCGATTTTACGCGAGGTTCGCCTTTATTGTTTTTCAGGTTAACAGGTTATTTTGGACAAGGAAATGATTTATATTTCGGAAGGGAAGCTTTGATCGTTCATCCTTCTTGAAAGAAGATCTAACCATGTTACCTCACTATCCACACCAAACGAATCAGGGGAGTATTTGTTTCATTCTTTCATTTTCATTACTTTTACATCTTTTATGTGAACATTGGGGACAATGTTCGGTTTAAGTGTAAGGGGGGGAAATGAAGACACCTTAGAGAATGCAATTGCGCTTGATTTTTGTTTGTTTGATAGTAAATTTGTAATAAAACCGAGAGAAATATTTGTTAGGGCAATTTTAGCGCCAATTTTAAAAAATTTACAACATTTAGAAGTAAAACTTTGGTCCTAATAAGCGTCTCATGGATAGGAAATTATATGACTAGCACAAAAATCGTACCACTAAAAAATTTTCCACCCCAAATATGTGAGGTTCGCCCCTAGAATTGGTAGGAAAAGCATTTATGCTATGATGTGTGTACCGGTAGCACTTAGATTCTAGAACTTGCGTTAGGACAATCTCAAATCCACAACTGAGACTACATTCGTGTAGTTAGATCTACTACATGATAAGAGGCATTAGGATTAACCCCTTGTTTTACACCCGTGTTTTTGTTATAATTACTTTGACTACATTGGTCAAGTAATTCTCCCACACCCTTTGCGTTGTACCCATTTTTGGTACACGATACCCCTAGTACACCCCTCAGAGCCTATCTTTTCGTTTTGACCTTTGAGCATCTTACTTAAAGTAGAATTTGTTACACCTCACTTAAATGTACACCCAAATCGCCTTAGCCCACCTTGTATGCACTCATCTTTAGTGCATTATTGTGACAACATTTGTGTTTATATTTTTGTTATTTCGTTTTTAGCTTAAGTTGAGTCGAGTCTTGGCTTAGCAACATTGTATAGTACATGTATTTGATCATGATAATTAACTTGCCATCAGTAAAATACCCTTTATTCCAACCAAACCGTGTTTATCATATCCCTACACCTTACATTACAACCCTTTGGAAAGCCCTCTTTGATAGTTTATCTAAGGTACTTACGCCTAGTGGAGGAGTAATTGATCCTCTCCCAAGCCTATGGTAATCTATTTGCTATGACAGGTAGTGAGTGATTTTATTCCATTTCAAATGTAGTTGTATAGGTTTATAACACCCGAGAGATGAGAGTATCCAAACACTATTTGTGAGGTGCTAGTGTATGATTTCCGTGCTTATTATGATTAAGGTCGAGTAACTATTTGTTGTAATTACTTTTATATTAGTGTTAAATGACCCCTAACTCATATTTTGATTGGAATAAAAGCCTATTTGCTTGAGGACAAGCAAATCTCAAGTGTAAGGGTATTTGATGAGGTGAAAAGTGTACCCATTTTAGGGGGTCATTTAAGCCCTAATTCGTGTTAATATGATCAAATATTGCCTTAAATCGTTCCTTTTGTCATTTTAGGTACTTTTGAGAAGAATTCTGGAAAACACATCATTTTGGACGTTTTTGGAGCATAAAGTGAAGAAAACGACAAAGTCTCAAAAGAATGCTGGAAATCCTTCCTGACGGCGTCAGAGTCACAAGGTGACGCCGTCAGCCAACCAAGACAAAGGAGTGGATTCTGACTATACGTGACGCCCTAAGAAGAAAATGTGAAAATAACACCTGACGGCGTCAGGTGTTATGGATCCTAGGCCGTCAGGTGTTAAGTTAAAGAGAGACGGCCCAGCTCAGTTTTGTACGTGACGGCGTCAGAGATGGATCTAGGTGATCCGAGAACCCTAATGGCGGCGAGCTGACGGCGTCAGAGCCTATAACCTGACGCCGTCAGAATGTATTTTCTATATATACTTTTCTATTTTTCATTCATTAGTGTGCAACTTTTTGGGAACAAACCCTAGACGATTTTATCAGCTTTTTCAAGGGTTTTTCACCCTTGATTCTTCCATGTTCAATTAAAGATAAGTCTCCCTTCAAATTAATCAATATGTCTATGTGTTGGTTAATTATATCTTATGCTTGTCTTTCAATTAACATGCTAGGCTAGATTTATCTTGTGTTTGCTTAGATCTAATGAAACCTAACTATTGATTATTGGTTGTTGGTGTGTTATTAATTGTATTGGATGATTGTTTATCGATGTTAGGCTTAAGAAAACTGGCTAACCTCCTATACGGTAACTTGCTTGAACGTCTTAAGAAACATGAACCAATGCGTACTAGGTTATTATGGTTGTATTTAATGCATGAGCGAATTCTAATGATCCCATGTTAGGAGCTTCTTAGCCGGCTCGACATAGGAGTGAAGTAGGAGCTTATAGAGTTGGGGAAGTACGTACGCCACCCCACGAATGGTATTAAGGAATACACCCGTCATCCACGCAATTAATACACACTAATTAACCAGTAAAAGATAGTTAGGGAGTAAGGAAATCTAAGTAAACACACTTGTCTCCATATAAGTTTCACAACCACTTAGTTTTAGTTATCTGTATTTTATTTGCAATAGTAGTTTCTGGGTTAGTTGACTAGCAACTAATTCCACCCAATCCTTTAAACCCGAGATTTTACTTGCTTTTATAAAATATAAAAATACAAAAATAATTATCCCTCATCCTTAGACCTATTAGAGTAGTTTTTCATACCTGACGAACACTATTCCCTGTGAGAGAATGATCAATCCCCCGTACTTACCACTACATTATACTACATCGGTCAGGTACACTGCCTGGTGGGATTGCAAGCTTCTCAAGATCCCTTGAGAGGTAAAACCTGTTGCGTGGTCGCAATCCCGCGTATCAGATCAATCCCCCAGACTTACCTATACCACACTACAACGGTTAGGTACATTGCCTAGAGGATTGTAAAACCTTTTACGAGGGTTTCCAGTCATCCACATCTGGTGCTCTCCCCGTATTGAGATCATTAAAATGGGTGATTGATGTAAAACATTAACGTCGTTATTCATCCCGGAAACACCAAAGAACGAATGCCAAATTCATAAATCTTGGGAGGCTCGCATCCAATAAAATGAATGGATCTGGCTCGTGATCACCCCTAGAAAATTGAGCTTTCAAAGCGTGTGGGCAATTCGCCCATGGCCAATCTATATAATCAATGCTTCCTATCATCCCAGAAAACCCATGGTGTCGTAGTGATGAGCATAGAGTTTTTCAATGTCAGTAACTATTGGCTTTCACAAAAACTCTTCACCATATAACTCCATGATGACCTCACAAAATTTTTGGAGACACTCACGAGTTGTTGTCGCACCCATTTGCAAATATTCGTCCAGAGCATCAGGATTGACTTTGTATGCCAATTAACGAATTGACGAAGTACACTTCATCAATGGGGAAATACCAAGTGTGCCCGCACAACTAGGAGTTTGTTGAAAATAACGGGAATGATCAGTTACCTCTCAAACAATTCGTGTCAATATGTTTCGGCCCATTCGGAAGCGATCACAGAATGCTCTTTCGTCATACTCTAGGTTTTCGCAGAAGTCAGCCACCACTAAAAAATAATGAGCACTCAAACGATCCCTATGAATTTGGTTTCGTGAGATTTTAGGTTTTGACGCTTGATAAGCCTCCCAACACTCTTCCGCAAACATCACAAGCTCGCTATTAACTTCATCTTCATCATCCAAATATGAATCGTCAATAAATAGCTCGTAAGAATCCATTATGTAAATTTGAGAGAAATGTGTTTGAATGTGTATAGAGGGAATGTGTTTAAATGTGTGAATAAAATGGTGAAATGAATGGTTTATTTATAGTGTGAAAGTATATAAATTTTAAAAGTTAAAAAGGTTTTTCTTTTTTTTTTTCTTTTTTTTTCACCAAACGATCACATTTTAATGGTCAAAAAATGAGAAACAAATGGGACGATTATGGGTCGAGTGGCTGATCGATAACCAAAAAAAACGATCGACACCCACAGAAGGGGCGATCAATCGCCTAGTCGATCGTGTCTATTACTGCATCTAGCCTAACGTTTAATTTCTAACAGGGCAAGGTGAGCGAGTACACGTTATTTATTTCTCACTTCAGCGTCACCTCATCACCCTTTCAATAACGCACTACAACCAAAATTCCCTTTTTAACAAAAAAAACCAATAACATATTACTGGTGTATGTTGGTCCCACAAAATACCCCATAAAAAATACCCACTCGCTTAATTATTATAAAAAAAATAAAATAATAAATAAAACATAAAAAACACCAATTGGTGCAATGGCTAAAAGTCGAATGGAGGGAGGCATGGTGCAGCACAACGGGCCATTCGTGCGTTGTTGGGTCAAATGGCGGACCACAATCTCCCTCACTGAGCACTCTAATAGGTGGAGTTCATATTTCACATGTTTTAAACGAGGATTTCAACCCGTACGTTGCGGCGGAGCATTTGTATACGATGGTGTTGTATATGTTGGAAGAGAAATTTTTTTTTTCTAAATTGTTCATCTTTAGTTAGGCATGTGAACAGTCGTGAAAGCCTGCTCATTTTGGATCGCGTCTTTGCAATCTTATTGGCCAATTCAGTCAACTTCAACCAAAGGCTCCCCACTGCTCCCTTTTTTTTTAATTATCCCTTTTTCCATGTTTATCATGCAATTAACTCACATTTGGTTTACATTGGGCTTACTTCGCTTGGGTCATGATTAGTGGCTCCCATTCAGTATCTGCTAGAAGAGTAAATTTTTTGAGAGAATAAGAGAACTCAGCAGAGATTCCTTTAGTTTGGCCTATGAATTAGTAGCTGCAAAAAGGTACCGGCTCCACCTTTTTAACTATTTTTTTGTCCAAATATGCTAAAATGATTAATCTAGCAAACATTACGATTGTTTCTTTTTCATGGCGCAACTGGCTTGTTGGGCTTTGTTTATGAAGAGTGGCGATAATGTTAATAATTTCTATCTAACAGTTATAAGCATAATGTACTTCTACCTATATTGACAATTTCAACTCCACATCTAAAATGTTTGATTGTTTGCGACGTTCTAGCTTATTTTCATTGATGATTCATCACATAATATAAAGATAGCCAGTGTGTTTGTCGATAGTTCGTAATGATTATTGATTTTGCATAGATGAACTTGAAAAAAAAAAGATTAACCCATCTCACCTTTAGTTAGATATTAGATAAGATACATATAAAGTTACACAAAATCTTTTTGATTTCTTCTCGGCTATAGTTCCTATAAGTAAGATACTAATAAAGTTACACAAAATCATTTTCATTTCTTCTTGGCTTCAGTTTGTGCTGATTATTGGAGAGTTTCGCTCCATGATGTGCATGTCATATCTACTTTAGACTTACATATGAGATATCTTATCATCTTAGGAACCAAAAGCTTTGTCATTATGGAAGAAAATAAGGATCTTCTTTTTTCCGATAAATTCCGAATAATTGCTTAGAGCATTCAAGTGCAAGAATTCTTTCACTGTTTAAAATTAAAGACATAAATTTAAATTGTTTAAAACCTTAGATCCCATAACGATGCATGATCCCAACAATCATCTTCTGCAAACTCTTCACACACTCTACACAAAGCCGGTGCAAAAAGTCATGTCCAATGCTCTTCTTCATCTTCCATCTATTGTATCTTTCAACAAGTTAGATTTTTTTACATATGCAACGAAGTGAGAGTCAACAATATAGTTACATACTAACCTGAGGTCTTAGCAGTATTCTCTTTGTCCTTGTTGGCTAGACCATTCGAATAATTTCTAGCACAGTGACCTTTGTCATCGCATTTGAAACAAATAGTTCCATTCTGGACTTGTTGTTCTTGGATACTTGCTTAGAAGATTTATTCTTCCACTTTCCTTTGCCTCCTATTCCTTTCCACTTGCCTTTTTTCTTGTCATACTTCCCATCAGTAAATATCAACACATCCTTTGACTTCTGCTCCATGTCTCTTTTTCAATTTTCAGCTTGTTATAGAGCTCGGCTACGGTCCCACCTTCAAAATTATTCAAGTTGTAGTTGAGTATAAATTTCTTATACTCCTTGCTCATAGAATTCAGAATGAAATAAATAGCAAGATCAGGTGCTATAGCATGACCTAAACTTTCAAGTCAATTGATGTACCCAATCATCTTGATTATATGCGCACTCACTGATGATCGCTCAACCATCTTTCAGTTACTTAGATTGACAATTACATCGAACCTTTTGGTTCAAGCATGTGTCTGGAAAGTATCTCGCAATTGGTTGATTATGTCAAATGCTCCAATATCGGTGTAGTCAACTTGGAGCTCAGGTGCTATGGTGGCCAGCAATAAACAAATGGAAAACGTGGTTATAATTTTAAATTTTTATTTAACAATTAAATAAGAACAATCATAATTTCGGCGAAAGCATAAACCATTTAAAACCTTTTCCATAGCAACAATTCAGATACATGTTGTCTATGGCTAATCAAAAGTAAATACAACACATGTGTACCTTGTGATTTGGATGGGAGAATTCATGAACTCAAAAAGCTCAATAGTGTGATATTTCGACGACTTATTCACACAAACACTCCAACGACTCCAGCAGGATGCTAGTGCTTGATTTATAACACCGCAACAACAATCAAATTGAGAAGTAAAAAACGCATAAGTATGTTTTTGTGTCCTTTGGGTTTTGGCCGAACACAAGGAGATGGGATGGGAGGGTTATACCAAACCCTAGGTGAAAACAATTACGGGGTAGCAAAAAGCCTAATTCCTAGTTAGGATATTTATATAATACCTTAAAGGATATCTTCTATATTTAAATATAAGATATACTTTAGTTATCATTGATGCGGCGGTTGCAACCGAAGTTTTACAACCCCCTAGGCACTGTACCTAACTGTTGTAGTGTTGTATAGGCAAGTGTGGGGGATTGGTGCTCAAGATGTAAATGCAAGTGACCTGAGGGAAAAGGAGATTCTTTTTAGGCTTTTATGATTTAATTGAAAAGAAGTAAAATTAATGGTTTTGAGGGTTTTGGTTTTAAACTAACACTAAATCAAACGAAAATGAAATAAGACAATAAGATAGACAAGCGTATGTACATAAGATGCACTCTTGACTCCTCCCAAACTAACCAGTTAACCAGATGTGGTCAACAAGTCAAATCTGAGAGAGGAGAGATCAATTTATGATCCGGTGTAAGCACAGTGTATTCCCGGGTCGTTATGTCCCAGCGAGATTGAAATTGTGGTTTGGGAAACGTTTGAATGATTTAGTGATCGGGAAAGTAACCAGATAATGATTTGGGTTGATTACACTAATCAGATAATAATGAAAATAACACAGATGAGCAATATTAACAATTACTGAAAACCAGATAAACCCAAACAGCAGAGGAAACTCCCCCACACTTTAGTTGTTAGAAAATAGAAAGAAGTCAGAAATATGGGTTGTCACCCATACAATGCTAATGTTTTTGTTTACCGAGTCACTAGCCTGACTCGACCCCGAATTCATTGGTTCTTGGGGAAGCAACACGTGGAAGAGACAATCTCCATCGGACTTTCATTCAGGATGTTTGGACAAACATTGAAGTATGTGAAAGTTCCACACCGATGAGATAAACCCGGCTGTAAATAGTAGAAACTATAAGTGGTGATGCCGAGGTCAAAGATGGTATCCTCACTCCCGAAGGAGTGACGGAGAAGAGAAGTCACATCAAATGTGAGAAACAGAAAGAAGGTCATGATAACAATCATGACAAGATCATCATCTTCAAAAGGAGACTTCATAATTTCCATATGATAAGTCTCATCTTTTAAGCTCATTTTATCCAGAAATGTCTCGGGTGGGAGGGTCGGTATTTTGACATCAAGCAAATTCTCATGATTGAGACCATCTCCTCCCGGTTCACAAAGATCATCTTTGTCTAGACCAAAGTAGAAGTGATCATACTCCGGAGGAGATATGATATGAATGAGTTCACCGGAGAAATCCCCATGATCAAGATCAAAGGTAAACGAATCATATTCCCGAAGAGAAAGATAAGCATGAGTAGTGGTACAGCCACTACTCGTCTCTCTCGTGAAATCAAAACTAAATGATTCGTAAGTCGGGAGAGAATTCTTGGAATGAGAAGTTGGATTGCCACTTAATGATTCGATCTTAGAAATGAGAAGATTGATATTCAATAATTTTTCACGAAGAGCTTCATCTTGGATTTTCGTATCAATATCTTCATCATTCTCTTCTTCTAAGCTGACGAGCTCAGAAGGTAACTCCTCCACGTAATCGATGTCTCCACATCGTCAGAATCGGAGAACATCTCATCATGATCGTTTGAATTGTCAACAGGAGGTAAATCACACTCCTATGTTGTATCAAAAGTATATTTTTCAAAATTAGGTAAAGAATCCTTGAGCTCGAGCTCAGGAGGATCTAACGGCTTATCATAAAAAACCATTGGGGGAAGAGAAAGAGATGGTTCATCGGATATCATCTTTTTAGGTAAAGGGATGTCTCCCCCCACACTATATTCTTCATTCTTTGATGAGATTGGATCATCCTTGAAGAAAACCTCAAGCTCTTCTAGGGTGGTATTACTTTCCTCAATCGGTTTGAGGGAAGGGGAAGAGTCGAAAATGATTGGTTCAGAAGATGGAGTGGGATTGCCACTCGTAGATTGAACGATATCTTCTTCAAAGGGTTCATCCTCGTCACTCTCGTCAGAGTATGAAAAGTGATTAGTGTTAGGATGACCTAGTCCTTGTTGGCAATATTGGTTTATATAACTTTTGTGATTGCCAAGGACCTCAATTTGTGCAATCTTTGCGGAAATGTAATCAGAATGATGAGCACTCAAATCAGTGGTAGAATGTTAATGAACTTCAATATCCCACTGATAGTGATAATGTGTCATATTCTCGATTAAATCATAAGCTTCTTGTGGAGTTTTCCGCATGAGATTGCCACCGGCAGCCAACGTGATTTTGTCTTGATCAATCGAAGTTATACCATAATAAAAGGTTAGGATTTGATCAAGAAGCAAAATTTGGTGATTAGGACATTTTCGAACAATGATTTGAATCTTTCCCAAGCTTCAAATACGGACTCCATGTGCAATTGTCGGAAATTCAGAATGTCTTTCCTAAGCTGCACCGTTTTAGAATGTGGAAAGTATTTTGATAGAAACTTGAGGAACATCTCTTCCCAAGTATGAATTGAGTGGGTTTTAAGAGCATAAAACCAAGATTCAGCGTCGTGGGATAAAGAGAATGGAAATAGATTCAAACGAATGCTATCTTGAGAAACTCCTTTTTGTTTCATGGATTGAGTGATAGATATGAACTTGTTTAGGTGCTCGTTTGCATCCTCATCTCGAAATCCGTGAAATTGGCAATTTTGCTGGATCAGTCGAACCATATGATTTTTCAATTTGAAATTGGTTCCTGGAACTGATGTTGGAGTGATCGGTCCTCCTCTACCGTCAAGTGTTAGACGGTAGAAATCCTCCATGGTCCGAGGATCATGGGGATGATATGGTGAGGAATCGATCATTGTGGAGAATCAAATAATGAGAGGGGGAAAAGAGAAGAATTAAACATTTTAAGAGGATAACGAAGATTCTTTTTTGATTTTTTATGACGGGAAAATAGTTCAAGATAAAACGGGTGCGTATGCAATAAAAACAGAACCAATTAAAACAAGACCGAGGCAAAACAACAGAGAACTTAAACCAATAATCACAATATGAATGGCTTCTTTGAAAAAGGTACACCAATTCACAAGGACACAAAGGCAAGTTTTAATCTTTTGTTTGGGAACTTATTAATGGTTATACCCCCAGTTGGGTGGTATTCTGCCTTGATTTGCGGTGGTAATATTTTATGTATTTATTTAACAAGAAAACAGCAAATGTTTTTTGTTTTTCGGGTGTGTGTGAAAAAACTTTTGGAATTATTTTTGGAATCAATTCGTTAACCGAAATCGTTCCTTTAAGACTACTCGCAGGGTGGCGGAAGAGAAAGAATGGAGCTCTTTTCGGTTCGCAATTTAATGTTAGAACTTCTGTATTCCACCTGTATAGGTTGTAATCTTAAAGATAACGAAGTAATTTAACTTCACGATTTGTTTTGTTGTTTATGNGTATTTATTTAACAAGAAAACAGCAAATGTTTTTTGTTTTTCGGGTGTGTGTGAAAAAACTTTTGGAATTATTTTTGGAATCAATTCGTTAACCGAAATCGTTCCTTTAAGACTACTCGCAGGGTGGCGGAAGAGAAAGAATGGAGCTCTTTTCGGTTCGCAATTTAATGTTAGAACTTCTGTATTCCACCTGTATAGGTTGTAATCTTAAAGATAACGAAGTAATTTAACTTCACGATTTGTTTTCTTGTTTATGATTTTTTTGGTGTTGTTAACACTTCAGGAAAAGTGTTAATGACTGTTTTTTGATTTGATTTTGATTTTTACAAAAAAATTTACAAAGTGATGTGATTTGTACAAGGAGTGTTTTGAAAACCACTAAACTTAACGTTTTTGAAAACACGCAACAACCTCCCCGGCAGCGGCGCCAAAATTTGACTCCTCCCAAACTAACCAGTCAACCAGATGTGGTCAACAAGTCAAATCTGAGAGAGGAGAGATCAATTTATGATCCGGTGTAAGCACAGTGTATTCCCGGGTCGTTATGTCCCAGCGAGATTGAAATTGTGATTTGGGAAACGTTTGAATGATTTAGTGATCGGGAAAGTAACCAGATAATGATTTGGGTTGATTACACTAATCAGATAATAATGAAAATAACACAGATGAGCAATATTAACAATTACTGAAAACCAGATAAACCCAAAACGTATTTAAATGCAAATGCGTAGCTGAAAAAGTGAAATAAACTATAGGGGGTGAAAATGACTTTTTACAAACTTAATATAAAAAGAAAATTTTATAAAAAAGAAAAATATTTTTGATTATTTTATTATTTAATATTAATTAAAACTATTTAATTACTTATTTAGTATTTAACTTAAACTAAATATAATATAATATTAATTTAAACTAAAAATGAAAATTTACTGTTAAAAATTCTAAAATAACTTAAAAATAAATTAAAAACTAAAAATATATCTTTTTGTCTTTTTGTGAATTTAATATTAATTAATTACTAATTATATTAATTAAACTAATTTAAATAATTTAAATTACTAAGAATACTAAAGATGACTTAGAAAATTATGAAATATTTTATAAAACTAATTAACCATCACAGGAATCCTAAAAAATTATATAAAGTTTATAGAAATTATTATTAAACTATTTTACTAATTATTTACTTAGCTACTAATTAAAAACTATTTAAATTAAATTAAATTAGAATAATAGTAAATGAACAGTAATAATTATATAAATACTTTCCAAAAATACTAAATGATTTATAAAACCTAGGAAAAATATAAAAAAGTGCTAGAGATTAAAATTAAACAGTAGGTGATTTTCTTTTTGGTTTTTTAATTAAAACTAATTTAACTATTATTAATTATTATAAATACTAAATGAAAAGATAAAATTATGAAATTTTTTATACAAATACTATACTAATGCATAAACCTAGGAAAAATATAAAAAGTACTAAGTGCTTAATGAAAAAGTTGAAAAATAAGCTAAATAGCTAAAACTTCTTAAATAGAAGCTATCACTATTTTAAAAAGTGAGGATTTTTTTATTTTTCTTTTTGAGAACTAATTATACACTGAAAACAAACAACTTTTATGAAAACACTTTTTACAAAACTCAAAAATAAGCAATTTGGGATCTAAAATGCTTAACAGTAAGATTTTTTGGATTTTTTATGGATTTTTGAATGAGAAAAGCTACCAATAAGCTACAAAGGGCTAAATAAGCTATAAACAAGTGAGATGCACACTAAATAAGCCAGAAACAAATGAAAAAGCACACTGAATAAGGCAAAATGATCAAATAAGCAAAACCAAAACCCACAGAACCACACAGGTCTGCAAGGATTTTTAGGGCCTGAATAAGCTAGGGGCAAAAGCTCCCAAGCCCAAAATAAGCTTGGATATGAAAAGTTGGCTTGCTTGGCTTTCCAAAACGCCAAGAATCACAGGATGGGTCCCACTAATAAGCTCTATGCAAGCTTAGAAAGATGGGTGTAAAGCAGTGCACAGGGGAGATTTGCTAAAAAGTACTAAAAGAAAAGCAGAAAATAAGCAGTTTAACTAAGCTAAAAAATAACTAAAAATATCCTAATGAAGATGAGCAACAAAATATTATTGTCCAAAAAGCACAAGTCCTGAAACCTAGTATTAAGTCCTATAGAAAATCAACTAGTTTATTCAAAAAATTTCTCACTACAAATTTGACTTTTTGAGAATTATGCCTAAGTTGACTTTTTTGAGGTTTGATTACATCTAATGAACTGAAAGATGAAATGAGACTAAATTATGCTATATTGAACACTAATGCACTGATTTGAATGGTGATCAAGCTTGAAATTCCAACAGTGAACAATATTTATCAAGCAAACCAAGATATTGACTTTTATGTAAAAGACACCTAAATTTAATGCATATAATAACCTAAATACATATAATGCAGTCTACTCATGCTCAATTAACATCAAAACAACAACAGGAACAAAGAGTGCAACCCTGATCCAAACACCCCTTTTAAGAATGTGAAATTGAGATTTCAAAGATAATGGTTGTTTAAGACCATGAAACTGGTTCCAAAGAAATTTTAAGGAGATAATAACTTAAATTAACCACAGAAACACCACTCTAATCCACAAACACCCAAGAATTACTAATAAGCTAGTTTAACAGTTAAACTAAGAAAGATGAGCATAGTCAAATCTAATGAACAAGTCTATAATATTAAGCACTAATATCACTTAAATATACCTAATAAGCACAAAGTAACAAAGATAGGCACTATTTAAGCTATGGAACAGTAACTTGCCAAAAATTGAGAGAAAAGCTTACAATGGATTCCAATGCAGAGAACATGAACCAAGGTCTCATAATACTATCCTAAGCTTCCCATGAAGCATCTAAAACCATAGTAATCCAAAATCAACCATACTCCTTCCCTCAATCTTTCTTCACACTAATTTTTGATTTTTTATAGATTTTTCTCCTATTTTTGGTATTTTGAGAATTTTTGGTAAACTGAATTAAAATGCTTAGGAAACTTTTAAAATCTTACTTGTGAACTTACATGAGCTTATAGCATCAGGAAATAATAACTTTTAACAACCTTAAGACAATATGGAATTCTTCAATGAAACTGCAAATTCTGAATTTAAGAGAGATACTTTGAAATTGAACTTGAATAAAGTTTAAATTATACTAGTAGAACTGATTACAACCTTTTGTAACTAAGGAATACAACTGATAAAGTGAGTTAAGCTAAAACGACATTCTAAGCTAAAACTACAACTATACTAGCTGACTACTCCCTTCTTTCTTCAATTTTCTTGACTTATAAGGATTGAGTAGTGTTTCTCTCTCATTCCCACTTCCTTTGTGAGCCCTTGGATTGCTACTTTTGATCCTGGCTCTTAAAAATGATTTTGGCGGGAAAAGGGTAAGTTGCAATTTGGGCAGTTTTAACTTGGCAGGGGTGGCAAGCTTTGGAATTTAGTGGTGGAAAGGTAGTGTAGGGTGTGGGTTTCGCAGTGGATGAGGTGTAGGGGTGATGGGATGGAGTTGCAGGAAACTGGTTCAAGTGGGAGGGAGATGGAGTTGACCGTGGGTTTGACCGAGGGAGTATATTAACGGGGGAGTTGGTTTGTAGCTGGGTTTGGGAGTGATTGGGCCAAGGATAAAAACTAAAGGGTGGGCCTGGTATATTATTTTGGGTTGGATGGGTTTATGTTTTGGGTTTAGTAATAAACAAGGGTCCATTTGTAGCTTGTAGTTAACAAAATCACAAGGACCAAAGTTGTCAACTGGCAAAAGTTAAAGGGTCTGATTTGCCAACTTTCCAAAGTTGTTACAAGGACCAATATTCCCATATTTGAATAACCCAAGGACCTAAGTTGATATTTTCCAAAATTAAAACTCCTAAGGACCATTTTTGCCAAATTTGCAAAGTTGAGGAACCTTTCTTGCCATTTCATGAAAACTTTCATCCAAGGACCAATAGTGAGCATTTATGATTTCCCAAGGACTTAAGTTGTCATTTCTTCAAATTTAAACTTCCAGGGACTAAATCTGCAGTTATCTTGAAACTGCAGGGGCCATTTCTGCCAAATGTGAAACTTCAGGGACCAAACTTGTAAATTCTCCAAACTTTTCACCAAAGGACTAATTATGACAACTTGTGATTTTCAAAGGACCTTTGGTGACTTTTCTTTTAAAATAAATGCTCAGGGACTGATTTTGTCAAAATTTGAAAGTTGAGGGACTGAAACTGCCAATTATGCAAACTTTATTCGTTTTTCATTCGTTTTCAATCATTTTGTATCTGAAACATATAAAACATAATCCTGGGATATTTTCAGTATTTTGATGCATTTCTGAGTGTTTTTAAGTGTTTTGGCAGTTCAGATAAGACAAAAATGATGAGTATTTACACACTCATCAACTCTCCTTATTAGTAATGTAACTAATCCTATTGAATTGTCAAGCCTTATTGGTGTAATGAGGATATTCCTTATCATCTGTTATGTGTTGGGACAAGCACGTCTATTCAATATCATATGTGAAGGGACATACATCTTGCCTAAGCATCACAAAATAACTAAAACATGCATTTGATATCTGATCTAATTAAACACCTAAATCTTAAGTGCTCACTACTTCTAGTTAAAGTTCAAGCTAGGCTAGAACTCTAACCAGTTTTTAACTTCTAGCGAACTCATTCACCAACTGAAAAACAATAAGAATAGTTATACATTAACAAGTTTCATGCAATCCTAGATAAACATTATGTGAATTAGCCAAGCATAATCAAAGAAGAACAATCATAATCAACAATAAGAATTGTAGACATAGTTAAGATAGAATCAATAGACAAACCACTACAACATGTTTTTAACTTCTTACCCACACGTGAAGATGACAAGTGAAATTCACTTTTTCTTTTTCATTATATCATGCAATCACTTTTGCAAATGCACCAATTATATGAGTAAGATAATATATGGGAAGAAAATGTAAGAAGATATACATTATTGGTGCTTGAATATGTATCAAACAAGCCTATATTCATAGGCAACAATAGGTAATTTGTCTAAAAGCATCTTCAGTAGGAGATAGCAGGAAACTTTTTTTCTTCAAAAATCTTTTGAAAAACTATTCCCATTAAAGTGATCTTTATTTATTTATTTATTTTCCTCCTTCCTTCAAAACTAGAGTATATTCATGTCTTTGAGAAATGACTTTTTTTATATATATAAAACATTCATTTTAGCCCTTCTTTTTCATATTAATTTGTAAAAGGTAGGGTAATAAACTAATAATCGTTAGTATGAAGGATAAAAAGCTTTTTGTAGCTTTTAGCATTAACATTATAGACTTATAATGTCTACATCTCGCCTCCCTCATACTTCGCCCTGGCAGGATTGGGTACTGTTAATGTTGTTGATTATAGACTTATAGTTCATTTAGATGTAATGGATAAAAGATAATGGAAATATGATTTGGAAAAAGGAAATCATCAAAAGCTTTCTTCATTGTGGATAATGTAAAGGATAAATGATGCAAGTTCATCAATTATTAAACTTTGTTTATATACAAGTTCATCAATTATTAAACTTTGTTTATATATATATATATATATATATATATATATATATATATATATATATATATATATATATATATATATATATATATATATATATATATATATA
>LBNU01009334.1:271889-281993 GCA_014162995.1 Artemisia annua | reverse complement strand
TATATATATATATATATATATATACATATATATATAAAAAAACAAAAGTTTCTGGTTTAACTAAGAATATAAGATTGATAACTTCCAACCCTGTACATTTCACTTGTTTGTTCACTTTGGCAAATCAGAAATAGAATCAAACACAATCTTTAGTTTTAGCTTGCAAGAATCAAAGAGAAGCAATGGTACAAACTAAAAAGCTCAAGATAAATTTAGTATAACTAGCAGGGTACCCGTAAGTTGTGGTGGCGGCGGCGGGTACCCTGTGACTAAAGTCCATGCACCAACAAAATAACAATAACGAGTTGATTAAAAGCTCAAGATAAATTTAGTATAACTAGCAGGGTACCCGTAAGTTGTGGTGGCGGCGGCGGGTACCCTGTGACTAAAGTCCATGCACCAACAAAATAACAATAACGAGTTGATTAACTTGAGAAAAAACAAGAAGAAAATGATCCTGGTCCGGCCCGATTAATCCGTTTTTATCGATTTCGACGATTATCTCAGGTTTGTTTTCGGGTGGCTTTTCTTGGGTAGCCGAACCGGTTGTTACTCAGATTTTCGATTAAATCAGTTGAACCTATTGGTCCAGTCCGGTTTTTAAAACCATATTTACCATCAACTTGTGTTTAGATAAATTGTATTAAGCTTTTTGTGTTTTACAGTATTAGTTTTACAATATGTATAATAACATGTACTCCCTCTATCCCATATTAAATGTCATGTTTGACTTTTTGAAGTCAATCTTTTTCTACTTTGACCTTAACTATTTTTATTTTGTATTATATAATACTTGATGCAAAATATATGAACATATTGAATTTTAAATGTATTTTCTTTGGTATAATTTTCATCAAGTATTATATAACACAAACAAAAATATTTATAGTCAAAGTTGAAAAACAAAGACTGCAAAAGTCAAAATAGAACATTTAATGTGGGACGGAGGAAGTATTTTTCATTGTAGGGTGTTTCAAAAATAACATTTATTAGGTATTTATTGAAGGGCTGTTACAAGTATACAAATTTTAGACACTTGTAACTTCATTTTCGTGTGTTGCTTAAAATTTTAAGCCTTTTATTTTAGGAAAGTCCCAAATAAATTCTAAAGTAATCCCTACGTCTCAAAATTATTATCAGATGACATAAATCACACAGTTTAATAAAAGTAAGACCTTTATAATTTTTAACCAATTAAATACAATATTTTCAAACTAAATTCTTTTTTTAATACTTAAAATAAAAAGTAGATATAATTATTTGACAAAAATATACCGTTGGTCCCTAAACTTGTCAGAAAGCATCGCCAGGGCCCAAAACTTGGGAAAATCGTCGCCATGAGTCTAAACCTTGGGTTTTTTTAAGCCGATTGCGTCCCTTGCCCCATAATACTCAGGTCAATGTCCCGTTATATGTCCTAATAACTTGTTATCCGTTTCGTTTGGAGGGTATACTCGTCTTTTAACCATGTCGATTTTTTCTCTCTCTCGATGTACTATCCAACAGACGTGTAATCCATTTTCCCGCCATTATGTCTAATATAAGTAGGTCGTGTACTCATTGGTCATCCCCAAACTTGTTTTGGAAGCCTACCCAAGAAACCCTAATGCAATGTCACTTACCAAATCTAATAATCTAAGTAAGAAATTAACAAGCACCAACCTTGTATTTACTCTATGGCAAATTAGAGAAGAGCCTTTCTTTGATGACCATGAGACAGAGCAAAATGCTGCAATCAGGGGATATGGTAAATGTTTTTTGGTGATAATCGTTTACACTGATATGTATTTAAGATTGTTTAAGGTATTTCCCATTTAGGAAAGATAATCGTAATAGTGGTTTGTTATGTGTTTCAGTAGCTGGTCGATCGGGTTCGTTTAGCATGAGGTTTCATCACAATGGTACATTCAAAAACTGGCCAAGGAGAATATACGAAGGAGGTAAGGAATGTTAAGTTGATTATATTGAAATGAATGAGGTATCTATTGATGAAATGGATGCTCCCATGACCGAAATCAATTATGTTGAAGGACAAACCAATTAATACTACTTTGTTAAGCCTGGTAGTACATTGGAAGATGACTTGTTTAGTTTTCGTGAAGCTGTAAATCTTGATTTGTTGGAAGACACTGTCAAAGACTATAAGTTGATAGATGTTTATGTTGAAATAGGTAAGACAAGATTAGAGTTGTCTAAAATGTCACCACAATCTATTAAGATTGTATTTTGGGAGATGGATGAACAAAGTAGTAAAGTAGCTAGTGCTGTTATCCAATCGTGTTGTAGATGATTGGTTTTAGATGACCTTCATAATGAGCCTGAACTAGAGCCTTTTATGCAACTAACACAACTACCTATGGACGCCAATTGTATTGGGAAATCTAGCCAGTTGCCAAACATTGAGCATGTATTTTCAACGCTTGACATGTCCTTTGCCAGCCAACTTGTTGATAACAGTGAGGGTGCATTAGTACTTATTGATAAGGACAATAGTTTTTAGGACCCTGCCAATTTTGAGGTTAATGTGTTCCGAGTGACTAAGGATAAGCAGTTAGAGAAAATAGGAAGAGCACTTGTTGATGCCAATAACAGCTTTGAGGAGCCTAATGTTGATGTCACTTTGTTTCAAGTGACTTAGGATAAGCAGTTAGAGAAAGTAAGAGGAGGACCTGTTGATGGCAATAACATGGAAGAGGAGCCTGATGTTGATATCACTCTGTTCCAAGTGAGTCAGACTAGTCACTTAGGCAATGTAGGTGCTGACACATTTCTCATGTAAGTCATCTATCTGTGTAACTTAATTGGTTTATGTTAATGTACTATGAAATGTATAAGTAATACAATTTTATTTGTCTTGTTTAGGGAGACCTCATTTTGATGTGTTACTTAATAACATGTGTCTAGTGTTTAATGGGAAAATAATTGAGGGTATAACAAATCAATTATTACAGCATTAGAATACATTAGGGAATACTGTATGAAGAGAATAATGCATGTTGTGATGGTCATTGAGAAGAGTAATGGGCCACTAACACCAACTGCACAACACATGTTAGATGGTATTAAGAAAGAGGTTGTTAAGTATAATGTTTTATGGAATGAGGGAGATAAGTTTCAGGTTAGTGGACCATGGAAAGACCAAACTGTATTTAATGTTGTAGACAAGTCTTGTACTTGCAGAAGATGGGAGATAACAGGTTTACCATGTAAACATGTTGTTGCTACCAATTGAAATATGCCTTTAAATGGACAACAAGTAGGAGCTGTGGAAACATGGGCTCATACTTGTTACTATCTTAACACTTGGGAAGCAACCTATAAACACCATGTCCAGCCCATAACTAGCAATGAGCATTGGGAAAAATCATCTGTGCCCACAACAATTGTTCCACCAAAACCTCAAACAACTGCAGCTAACTCAACAAGTAAAAAAACAGTAAGGTTAGCTCCTGAAACTGAAGAGATTGTGAAGAATGGTAAGTTGTTTAAGGCTTGGAAGAGTGTAAAGTGTGTGTTTGTGGCATTGCTGGACACAACCGAAAAACATGTCTTGGCCATGGTGAAAATTCATAATCAAACTGGGCCTAAACAAAAATATCCAAGTGCTAAGGGAAAAGGTAAACAGGTGACTCAAAAGGTTGCATCAAAGAAGACACATCTTATAGGTAAGTGATGAGGCGAAAAGTGTTACGCTTTTAGGGGGTCATTTAAGCCCTAATCCGTAATTATTTGATCAAATATTGCCTTAAATCGTTCCTTTTGTCATTTTAGGTACTTTGAAGGGGAATTCTGGAAAAGGAAGCATTTTGGACGTTTTTGGAGCATAAAAGTGAAGAAAACGACAAAGTCTCAAAATATGCTGGAAATAGTACCTTACGGTGTCACACCTTAGAAGGTGACAGCGTCATGTGTTGACAAAGAGGTGGATATGAAGTTTACACGAGACGCGCTAGAAAGATTTTTGGGATTTAAAGAGTGACGGCGTCACCCTTTGTGACACGTAGGCCGTCACGTGTTGGAGCAAAAGGAGACGGCCCAGAGACCATTACAAGGTGACGGCGTCAAAGTTGGATCTGAGCAATCCGAGAGTTATTTTGGCGGTGAGGTGACGGCGTCAAGGGCTACAACATGACGCCATCAAGATGTAAAATCTATATATAGTTTTCTATTTTTCATTCATTAAAAAGAGAACTTTTGGGAGAACTTTGGGATCGGATAAACCCTAGGTCGAGTTTTACAGTATTTTCAAGGGTTTTTCACCCTTGTATCATCCATGCTTAATTAAAGATAAGTCTTTCATTAATCAATCAATATTTCTATGTGTTGTTTGATTCTATCTTATGTTTGTCTTTACATTAACATGCTAGGCTAGGTTTTTCTTGTGTTTGCTTAGATGTAATGAAACCTAGCTATTGATTATTGGTTGATGGTTGGTTATTAATTGTTGTGTATGAATGATTTCAATGTTAGGCTTAAGAAAACTAGCTAACTTCCTATTGGTAACTTGCTTGAATGGCTTAGGAAACATGAATCGGATGTGTACTGCGATTTAATTGGTTGTGTTTAATGCATAAGAGAATATTAATGAGGCCATGATAGGATACTAAATGTGCCCCCACAAATGGTATTAAGGAATACAACCCGTCATCCACGCAATTGTAACAAACTAATCAACTAATAAAAGATAGTGATGCGCGGGATTGCGACCACGCACTAGGGTTTTACCTCTCAAGGGATCTTGAGAAGCTTGCAATCCCCACCAGGCAGTGTACCTGACCGATGTAGTATAGGATAGTGGTAAGTACGGGGGATTGATCGTTCTCTCACAGGGAATAGTGTTCGTTAGGATAGAAAAACTACTCTAATAGGTCTAAGGGTGGAAGGAAGATTCTTTTTGTATTTTTATGTTTTATGGAAAGCAAGTAAAATCTCGGTTTTGGAAGAAGGGCGGAATTAGTTGCTAGTCAACTAACCCAAGTTTACTACTTATGCAAATTAAAATAAAATAAATATCTAAACTATTGTGGTTGTGAAAACAATATGGAGAAAGTTGTGTTTACTTAGATTTCATTACTCCCTAACTATCTTTTACCGGTTAATTGATATGTATGTTACTTGTGTGGATGAAGGGTGTATTCCTAATAACTCATGGAGTGGCATACATATCTCTCCAATTCTATGAGCTCTTATCTCGCCCTATGCCATGCACGGCACAACCATAGGGGTTGTAAACAGTGGCTCATGCGTTAAATACTACCTTAATAGCCTAGTATGCCTTGGCTACATGTTTCCCAAGACGTTCAAGCACGTTACCATAAAGGAGGTTGGCCAGTTTTCTTGAGCCTAACATTGATGGAACAATCATCCCAACAAACAACAACACACACCAATTAACCAATAATTAATAGTTAGGTTTCATTAGATCTAAGCAAACACTAGAGAATTTAGCTACACATGTTAATTAAAAGACAAGCAAAAGAGATAATCAACCAACACATAGACATATTGATTGAATTAAAGTGAAGACTTATCTTTAATTAAGCATGAGGGTTCCAAGGGTTGGAAACCCTAAAAAGTACAGAAAATTCGTCTTTAGGGTTTGCCCTAAAAGTTCTCCACAAAGTTCCACACTAATGAATGAAAATTAGAAAACTATATATAGATTTTACACTCTGACGGCGTCAGGTTATAAGGGCTGACGCCGTCAGCTCGCCGCCATTAGGTTTCTCGGATGGCCTAGATCCACTTCTGACGCCGTCACCTTATAAATCCTTCTGGGCCGTCACTCTTTAACTTTACTCCTGACGGCCTACTTTTCCTAACACCTGACGGCGTCAGGTGTTAAATCCAAAATTTCCTCTGGCCCGTCATTTGATAATTGGTTTCCACTCTTTTGTCAAGGCTTTCTGACGGCGTCACCTTGTGACTTCTGACGCCGTCAGGTTGTAAATCTTCATCTTTTGAGACTTTGTCGTTTTCTTCACTTTTATGCTCCAAAAACGTCCGAATATGCATGTTTTCCAGAATTCCTCTCAAAAGTACCTAAAATGACAAAAGGAACGATTTAGGGCAATATTTGATCACATTTATACGAATTAGGGCTTAAATGACCCCCTAAAAGCGTAACACTTTTCGTCTCATCAAATACCCTTACACTTGAGATTTGCTTGTCCTCAAGCAAATGAGCTTTTATTCCAATCAAAATATGAGTTAGGGGTCATTTAACACGAATATAAAAGTAATTACAACAAATAGTTATTAGACCCTAATCATAACAAGCACGGAAATCATACACTAGCACCTCACAAATAGTGTTTGGATTCTCTCATCTCTCAAATGTCATAGAATTATATCTCATAAATGAAAACGGAAAATAACACTCACTACCTGTCATAGCAAATAGATTACCATAGGCTTGGGAGAGGATCAATTACTCCTCCACTAGGCGTAAGCACCTAAGATAAACTATCAAAGAGGGCTTTCCAAAGGGTTGTAACGTAAGGTGTAGGGATATGATAAACACGGTTTGGTTGGAATAAAGGGTATTTTAGTGGTGGCAAGTTAATTATCATGATCAAATACATGCACTCTACATCGTTGCTTAAGTCAAGACTCGACTCAATCTTAAACTAAAAATGAAATAACAAAAACTAAAAAGAAACATAAAAGGAAACGGGATGGTAGTCCGTATGTTTTTCTCTTTTCTTTTTCATATTTTTTTGTATTTTTCTTGATTTTTCGATTTTTTTTTTCATACATTCTTGCCCTACCATCCAAAATAATACATCATAGGGGCCTCGGTTCTCCCCTTACACTTGAACTTTTACATACTTTACAAATAACTATTCTAATGACTCGAATTAAGATAATCGAAACACTTGGAGTACTTTTAAAATATTTAGCACATATGGGGGTAATAATGTTGTTCTTCCCCATTACTCCATTACACTAGTACTTTACCCATGAGTCCCAATCGTCCCAAAACAATATGTACAAGGATATGACTCGACTTAGCAACCATGTAATCAATTAGATAATTAACTAAGGGTTTAAACAAATGTTGTCACAATAATGCACTAAAGGTGAGTGCATACAAGGTAGGCTAAGGCGATTTGGGTGTACATTTAAGTGGGGTGTAACAAATTCTTCCTTTAAGTAAAATGCTTAAAGTTAGAAACGAAAAGATAGGCTCGGAGGGGTGTACTAGGGGTATCGTGTACTAAAAATGAGTACAACGCTAAGGGTGTGGGAGAATTACTTGACCAATAAAGTCAATGTAATTATAACAAAAACACAGGTGTAAAACAAGGGTTAATCCTAATGCCTCTTATCATGTAGTAAATCTAACTACACGAATGTAGTCTCACTTGTGGATTCGGGATGGTCCTATCACAAGTTCTAGAATCTAAGTGCTACCGGTACACACACAAGCATTAAAGATGAATGCTTTTCCTACCAATTCTAGGGCGAACCTCACATATTTGGGGTGAAAAATTTTTTAGTGGTACGGTTTTTGTGTTAGTCATATAACTCCTATCCATGAGACGCTCATTAAGATCAAAGTTTCACTCCTAAATGTTGTAAAAAATTTTAAATTTGGCACTAAAATTACCCTAACAGGTATTTATCTCAGTTTTATTACACATCTACCTTTAAACAAACAAAAATCAAGCGTAATTGTATCGTAATTTACCCCCCCCCCTCTACACTTAAGATGACCATTGTCCCCAATGTTTAAATAATAAGATGTAAAAGTAAATAAGGTAAAAGAATGAAATCAAATACTCCTCTGATTCGCTCGGTAGATAAAGGGGTAACATGGTTAGATCTTCTTCCAAGAAAATGAACACTCAAAGCTTCCCTTCCGAAATATAAATCATCTTCTTGTCCAAAATAACCTGTTAAACCTGAGAAAACAAACACGATAACCTGCATAACATCGGCGGGATAAATCTGTATAAGGATATAATGCTTGTGGAATGAATATTTTGCAGATTCCTGGAGTTTATAAGTTAGAGATTTTATAAAGCATTTTATGATTCCGGAAGAGAATCAAAACTTTCAAAAAAATTCCAGAAAAATGAACTTGACGGCGTCAGCCTGGAGCTTGACGCCGTCAGAAGTGATCTGACAGATTTCTCATGTTAAGTTTCCGGAAAATTTCTGGAAAAAACTCAATTCTTAATCCCTGGAAATCCTGTAAAATATCATTAATGACTCGATACAAGCATTTGACTCAAACAATTACTAATATGTATGTCAATTTAATATTGTTATGATTCATGTTCATTTGTTCTTATAAACCGATTTAGATTTCCCTTACACTTATCTTTTGCAAAATACCTTTATATGTAGTTAAGACGAAGTTAAAAACAAAATAAAGCATTTTTACAATTTTGAAACATGAATCAATAACGATAAAAATTAAACATACATACGGAAGCAAATAAAATCAAACAAACAAATAAATAAATAAACACAAAAAGCTTGGGTTGCCTNAATAAATAAACACACAAAGCTTGGGTTGCCTCCCAAGAAGCGCTTTTCTTTATTAACGAGTCTTGTAGCTAGACTCAAAGTCACCGTACATTACGTGACTTCATCTCGCATTATGACGTAGCTCTGATAGATATAATCCTTGTTGTCCGGACGATGATGTCTTAGTCGTTCGACACTTGCAGTCACTTCACCTCCTCCTTTGTTGATCAAGCTAACAACCCCATCTTGATGTAGGCTTTTAATCGTGAATGGTCCGTACCACCAAGGACTTGGTTCATCGGCAGGTGCTTTCGTTTCTAAATGCCTTAGGAGCACTGAGTCCCCTTTTGTAAATTCTACGTGGCTATCGACCTGCTCATCGACCTCCACAAAATTCTTCTTTTCATACTTACCTTCTCCTATCTCATTTTCTTTGTAATTCTTAATCCTAGCCTCCCATGCAAGGATCTTCCCTCTAACATTACCACGGAGTACACTGGGGTCCGCCTCTATCTTCTTTCATAGAGTAGCTTCTCTTATATATCGGGGGATCATTGGGAAGCTTATCGTTTTCTTCCCCTTTTTGATTTGGATAGTATAGCTTCCGTAATCAATTTGTGCCCTTGTAGTAGCGAGAAATGGTGCCCCAAGAATTATTGGCATATTCGTATCATCTCTTTCAATGATCATGAAGTCGACCGGATACATGAATTCAGCAACGTTAACCAGCACATCTTCTACAATTCCTAATGGGTACTCATAAGAATGTTTTGCAAAGGAAAGTTTAGTACGGGTGATGGATGGCAGTTCATTGGTTAGCTGAACATAAACGGATAACGGCATCAAGTTTACATCGGAACCTTGGTCAGCTACCGCATCCAGATACTTTAGTTTTCCAATGCTGCATGGTATTTCGAAGACCCCGTAGAATTCTTGCTTTGCGACTAATTTATATCTCATGAGGCTCTCATACAATTGTCCTCCGGGTAATGCGTCAGATTCATCATCCGGTTTTGTCTTCTTTGACTTCTTATTGGGTAGATGAGTACGTAGATAATTTCTCACCCAATCGGTTATGGTCTCCTTGTTTATTTCGTGCTTCAGGTAATGCTCCACTTGTTGCGATTTTGGCGGTTCCACCATTTGGCGCTCATTAAAGGGCACCTCCTTTTCGTTGTCTGAATCGCATTTGCAAGCATTAGTGTTTTCATCATCGAGTGGGATGAGGTCAATTTTGTTGACTTCCATACTTATCAACCTCCCTCTTTCTTCATTTTCGCCCCCGTGGACAACAGAGATGGCATTGACAAATTTGTTGTGAGGAGCATCGTTGTTTTTTCGCACCAAAACTTTTTCAGGAGCTTTTGTTTTTGTGTATTCTTTCAATAGGTTCATCATCTCCGCCATCCTTTCCTCCATCTCCTCCTTTTGTTTGTAAACGGCTTCCTCAAATTTTGCCAATCGTTCGGAGTGTTTTGACATATATTCTCTCATTCGAGCTTCGAATGTTGGACTAAGTTCCTGAGGAGGTGAATCGGGTTGAGCATGCTTATGGAAGGATTTGGAATTTTCCCTAAGAGGTGATTCGGACAATGGTATTTGCTTAATGCTTGAGACCGAGTTAAC
>LBNU01009334.1:240200-250222 GCA_014162995.1 Artemisia annua | reverse complement strand
CGCATATCAATTACTATTATATTGCCAGACTTATAGATATTATATACATTATTGGATCCACCACATGAGAACATATCTCCTTATGATCATTTCCATGTCTTTACGAAAATATTGTGTGCAATTAGTTATGCCTTAAACACGAAAATTTCAATACTTTAATTTCGCTTTCTCATAAAGACCAATGCATATCCAATAATTTTACACAATCATATGTACGGACTTCAAGTCCTAGTAACCATGTCTCATCACAAGAGACTTCATTCTTTCGTTAATTATTTGCGTCTTTACATCCTTTGGCCACTCATTTATTCCTTTGCACTTCCTACAGGTATGCTTCCATGATCCTCACCATCATTATAGCGCTATCTTATATATTTTCATTATCATGCACATTATCATATACAATAGTACTATCGACGTTGATTCACTACTTTTCGATTCCACATTACTAGACATTATATATCATTTATTGAGATCTCATAGTCTTTCATGTACCTAGGGTTTATCAGTTACATTCATGTCTAGTGTCTCTTTAGGAGACTAATATAGGGTCTTTATTACCTCGATCCGACCATCTTAATTTTCTTGCTCCATTTTATTTATTCATTCGAGGACTTTAACTTGGAATCGATTTTAGTCTATCATGATGCAGTCATGCCATAGACTCACTACCAATCATTGGTTTTAATGATGGGACACACATTATAATTGGAGCAATAGCAGCATAATATGATCTAGTCAATTTCTTTAGGTCACTAAAACTGTCTGGCATTTACTAGATCTGGAATGTCATTTGTCCCTTGAACTTTAAGTTCATATTCATTACTGTGAGGATAACATTTATATCATAATTCATTCCATATCAATTGCTGCTCATTCTCTCCCCCTGAATGAATTATCCATTTCAACATCCAATTATTGTGCATGGTGGTGGATTTACAAGAAACATATACCGCACATTTACAAAATTCTTATATATGGTTCGTGACCAAAACCATTCTATTGGGGAGAAGTCATTATAAATTGTTGGCAAGATGTGAATTTATATGTTATAACATGCCCCATAATCTAAAAGTTTTTTGTTCTCACAATTATTGGCTTTGAAATCAACTGAAAACGTTTTATGAACGTTTCAACAAAAACAATTCGCGTATGAACTTGGGCTACATAAAGTTCAACACTTATTCCAATAATCGCTCAATACTTGGAAGTATTCACCACCATTTCCAAAGATACGATATAGAAAACCATGCTCACATTTTATAAGCCGAGCCGTTAATCACGCTAACCATAAGTTCCGTCCTTGATGATCATTTTGACGATGCATCGATTTTAAAAACTCAAAATGATCCACATGACGGATGTATAGGCCTACATACATCCCCTTTATATTCTTTCCAAAAATGTATAACTTATAGGACAAAGTCCTTACTTATATGGTGGTGATATATGGACAATAACTTCCATTGAGAACAATCAAATCTAACTTTGAAGAAACTTGTGGTTCTTCTATACATTTCGCATCATCAATGACCCGGGATGGTCCAACCGGTCATGCCAATTAATACAACAATCTTGGCTCATAAACTTATAGTTTATGACCACACGTGCTTCTATTGCTCTTGACTTTATGTAAAAGTCGAATTATATGGAGAAATTAGCACATCATCATATTTAAACTTATATTTCTCCAATCACATTTATATAAGCTCTGTGTGGCTTCTCACAATTATATTAATATGCAAATTAGCCTATTGCAGTATCAAATAATAAAGCATGTTCTATACAAAAAGTTGTGCTATTTGCTAAGCACATGTATGTCATTGATCAATTAGTCAAGTCTCATAAGCAAATAATATTAGTGATAATGTACACACATATGACAAACTCAATGACAGTTAACTAACATCTCTTATTCTTAAACCAAATATCATTCTCAACAGTAATATTGTAACATTCACAATTAATTTTTTGGTCACTATATCTTACCACATCCAGTAGCCCATCAACTATCCTATTCATATCATGCATACAATTATGTATACTTCAAATTCGTCCATAACCCAATATTTATATTAATCAAACATGGTCACACTTATTTCAAACAGTTGAGCATCTTCAATTGGACGGGTTAATTATATTTTAATAAGAGCTCGGTTATAAATTTATTGGCTATATGAAAACATCAATTTAATACTTTTCTTGCTATCATATATCCCAAGTAAATAACTTCATGCCTTAGTTTCAAATAAGTTTGGCATATAAAAGACAAAACATATAAAAAGCAAAACTATTTTCAAAGCCTTCTCAAAAAACGTTGAAATTACATGCATATACACAAAACTCAAAGTACATGATAAACACATATAAACAACTCAGTAACTTTTCAAAAAAACGTTTGTAAAACATATATATTCAACCAACTTGTTTCAATAAATCATTCATGCTCAATTACTCTTATTGTATAAGAATGAGTTTGCAAACGTAAAAATAATAATATTAGATGCCAATTAAAGGACTAAGTATGTGACCTAAATAACTGAGAATACTAATTATAATGCTATATCGTGCTGATAACGTGTTATGAACAAGAATAGAGGGAATGAATATATTCTTCAATTAATTTATAATATCAAAGATACATGGGGTATATATAAGATAATATTAGGGTAAAACCATAATAGCTAAATGGGCTATGAGCCTCTTATTAGTTATATGGACATCCACAATATAATGATCCATAACAAGTTGTAATTAATTATGTTTTTATTTTCTTTTAAGTTGAGAGTCATTTGTGAAATTTTGGTTAGTTCTCATTTTTACAACTTTAAGAAAGTTCTCATTTGATCTCAATTATATATATATATATATATATATATATATATATATATATATATATATATATATATATATATATTACTAGCAAAGTAAGCAACGATTCTATCAAAAAATAAATAAATAAATAAAATCAGCAGCTAAAAACAATTTTACTAAACAAAATTCATTACCCTTCAATAACAAGTAACTTCTGCATTAATATTTGTAACATATTCAAATCTTATAAACAATTAATATGTTAAAATGTGTCCACAAACCAAAGCTGATAAAGGTTGTCCTAAAAAATATGTGTATTACTGTAACAGCTTAAATTTGTTTTAAGTAAAAAATATTTATTAACGCTAAGGTTTTCAAGTAAAAAGTGTAGTAGCATATTTATGCTGGATATATATTATTGGTTGATAAAAACGCTACTATATATAGCTGAATTTGTTTGACAATATTCTAATCAAAATAGCCTTAAGAAAATAACTTGACCACATTTGGCTATCTATGTGTATTACTTAAAGCTTTCATGCCATGTACGAGTCATTAGGGATGGAAAAAAAACCTGAACCCGACGAAGAAACCCGAAACCCGAACTAATTGGGGCAGGGCGGGGCATGCTAATCGGGTTACGGGACGGGTTTGAGGATTAAACAGGGATTTTAATCGGGTTTGGGGCGGGAAGCGGGGTATCCTCGCACCGCCCCGCCCCACCCGATTAATATATACACATATACAAATATATCTATACTTATATATTGTTAGTATTTACGCAATAAAAAAATATTACTCTAATATTGTTAGTTTTTTAATATTTGTAAAAATGAGAAACTCGTTTAGTGTTATATTTTTAAGTTTTAATTTTTGGCGGTATAATTTATCATTATTTATTTATTTATGCATAATATTATCGTTGAAAACTTAATATAGCTTGTTTGTAATTGATTGTTAATAGGTTCGTTATTGCTAACGGTCTAAAAATAACAATAAATGTAAAATGGTGCAGTGTTGATCAAGAATTGCACCCAAAGAGGACACCTCGATAAGATCCCCGATTAATACAGGGCGGGTTTGGGGGACAATCACGCCCCAATGGGGCGCCCCGATTAGATCTCCGATGAGGATTGGGGCGGGTTTGGGGAGAACTTTGGTAATCGGGTTTGGGGATTGGGATGGCCTCCCCGCCCCAAACACGCCCCGTTGCCATCCCTACGAGTCATGACTCATGAGTAATAAGTTTTTTATTACAATCTCAGATCAAAACACACACACATAATAATCTTGCATGTTGTCAGAAACCATTGCACAACCAATGCCTAAGGCTGGGCACAGTGGTGACCCATATTGCATCAGCTTTCCGGCTGCCACGTCAGCTTTTTCTCTCCAGCAACCAGACACAACCCAAATGCCACAGTGGTGACCCATATATATATATATATATATATATATATATATATATATATATATATATATATATATATATATATATATATATATATATATATATATATATATATATATATATATATATTAATAAAACAAAGTATTACATATAAATTAACTTTTATACATTCTCTATGCTAAAATGTAAGAAAGTTAAAACTATAAAGTAAAAATGACAATAAAATAAAACTTAAGGGTTCAAAATGTAAATTAATTATTTATAAAATAAAATACAAAAATTTGACCTTCTTCTACCTCTAGATCTCCAAAGTCCATACACACTTTATTAGTTTATTTTTTTTATTTTTTTTTTCCAAAAACGATTTAAAAAGATAAAAAATAAAATAAAAAGAGAGAATAGTGAGGAAAGGGTGTTTTGTTTGTGTTTTGTGTGTGTTTAACATGTATTTACTATCGGTTGTATTTCCAACCGATTGGCACTTTTGACAAGCTTCGACCGATCTCCAAACTAGGCCTCACAGTGGACACAACCGATGTCCAAATCGGTTGAGAGGGACGAACGACTGAGTTTCTCAGGGCCAATGTGCCCAGCCTAACGTCATCTTCCGTTGAGCATTTCTGGCGCAGAAATTGATGTAAAAGTGAGCTGACCTTGTCACCTTAATTGGCACTGTCGTCACACCCTATTTAAAAGTTTCTCACAAGGTTGATTTTAATTTTTTTTTATGTTGTAATTTATACTAGTAGTAATTGTGACTGATGTTATTTGATTGCTAAGTTGACTTGGTATTTGATTGCTAGGCTGTAAAGCTTCTGTCTACGATTCATTAAATTTCTTCAGCAATAGTTGGCTGAGTTTTCTTTCACCAACAGAAGTCCCAGAACTGTCACAAAACACCAAGTCAACTTTGCAACCAAAATAATATCAGTCAAAATTACAACTAGTATAAGTTACCACATAAAAATTAAAAATCAACTTTGTCAGAAACTTAGAAATAGGGTGTGACGATAGAATCTTTGATCGGTCACCATTAGCAATACGCTGAATATACGGCTGAAGATCTTCGTAACCAACAACTGGAACTTTAGACTTAAAAGTTTCGTGACCAGTCGCTCCATTCAACCCCCATTGTTGAAGATACTCAGTATCAGCATTCTGTGACAAAATCTCGGACAAGACATTTTGTTGTACGAGGTCACAATTTTTAGTCATTTCCTCAATAAACTAAAGGGCCTTAGCATCTTTTTCATCACACGCTGGCTGCACTAGAGGGTACGAGGTTATTGAATCAGCCTTTTTTTTCGTTTGGCATGACGGTATCAAAATGCATATCAACAACCAAATAGGAGAGCAATAGTCGGCAGGATTAATCCTAGCCGAACGTTTATTAATTACTTTATTGAAATGAGTACACAATGATTAATATCTGTGAGATGGTGATCATAGAAGAAGAGAAACACAAAAGATTACAATACACTGTAACAATGATTGAACGATCAAAGGTAAGAAGATGGTGACTGAGAATGTGTATAGGGTTTGGTGTGTTCTCTAATGACGGAATTAGGGGTAATATATATCCTTCCAGCTTGCACAAGGCTCCTTCAACTTTTATCTTTTACCAATGTGGCACCAAACTTCAACAATTCAAGAATGACATAATCAGACCTTCAACATGTAACCTGAGAAGACAAAGACACAAAATAAATAAGACTAGACTTGGTATTTACCAAGCAGATTAGGACAAGGTTTTAACATTTTTCTAGAGAGAGAACAAAGATTTTGTGTTTTTGTTTGTGAGATTTGAATGTGTTTTTAGTGCCACGTAGGATTATGTGGGCGGAAGGAATAATGTTGTTTTGGAAGGGTTTTGACGGATGCATGTTTGCATGAAAATTAATGAACCATATATATGCATCTACAGGTTCCACTGGCTCATGCCACTGAAGCTGCTCAAGTAAATGAAGATTCACAAGCTTAGGTTGCAAACTTAACTTTAAGACAAACATCTCCTCACAAGATGCGTGTCCTATTGTACAATAGTCTTACTTCTTGTAATAGAATATTGTAAATTAGTAAATGACAATATATATCACCCTTGAATTAAATGTGATAATATCATAAAATGTGTATAATGATACTAGTAGGTGAAAAGGGAGAAAACCCAAAACATACAAAACCCAAAAGAATCACATTCGACATGAAATGTATTCATGGATGATGTTGATATATATACATGTGGTAGTGTAGGTGTATGTATGGTTTCGATGACTTTGTATATATTCTTCTATCATATACATTACAAAGTTATATTGGATAGAAAGTTATAATCTTTGGCTTAAAGCTAGGTTCCTTTAATGTATGGTTGGTAATAGTAATTGAAGAATTGAAATTATAAATGTAAGTTTAATAGCTCGATTTAAACGTCATAATCAACTGAGCCAAACCTAAACACTTTCTATAGAATGATGTAAATAACGCTTTTAATTGCTTGTCTCTTCGAGCAAATGTGTTTACTTTTTTTGCAATGTAGTTTGTGTCCTTGCAAATTTGTTACAATCATAATCTATGTAAATGGGTAAACCATGAGTGGACGAGGTTTACTGTGTTAAGGTTACAAAAGGAGAGTGAGTCTTTGACTTATATGTACGTGGCCTAGTCAGGTTTTCCTCTCGACTATTTCAAACCCTTTCCTTGGCCCTATTTAAGTAACTAATGATGATTAAACCTTGGACCTTTTGTGAATGGAAGTTTATGAGCATAATGAATGCATTCAATCTATGTATATTCCATTTTCTCAATATGTTATAAGTAAATCATCCTTTTACTTAATTTGTTTGATTGAAAAATTTGTTGTATAGTCCCTTGATTATGATTGATCAAAACCGGTTTTCTTACAACATGAGAGATAAATCCAATTCTCCATCAAATCATCAATCATTTTTATTTAATCATTTTCTAACCTCGTCTATTTGGTAACATGGTACGCATGATACTTTTAACTTGACCATAACACCAAGTTGAAAAAAGATGAATATTAATTTCTTTGTTATACTAATGAATGATTGAGAGTATATTTGCATGTGGTACTTGAACCAAAAATAAACTAATGAAAACATTTATTTATATTTTTGGCTTCAAAACCATGGTATCGATATATTAAAATTCTCATGTCCTTTTAGGATCATCAAAACATCTCTTTAACACGAACCAAACAAATTTGTTTGTAACAACTTTTCACGAAATCACAAGTGATTAGATGCCTACTCTGATACAATATCATGCTAGACCATGGCTTGTTTACCAATACGACAAAAATTGACACGAGCTTGGTTTTCATCTTCATGATCGATCATGAGAAATCAAACAACAACAAAAGGCAATGTTAAGTAAGGTGGATGACTTTGGTATACCTACTCAGGAACTGAGTATGGATGTGGATTGTAATACACAGGAAGCTAAGGAGGATGGGTCTCTAAAGAACGGTAATGCATCACAAGAACCGCTTGTGAGTGATTCAATAGGAACTAAGGAGGTTGGTCCTACTCCTATAGTTGAGAAAATTGGAGAGCTTAAAAAGCTACTTATTGATGGGAAAGCTACTCTGGTGGATGATGATGGTCATCCTATTAAAAGGTTAATTATCTGGGTAATAAAAAGGATTCTCCGTCTACTTCTTCTACTAAGAGGGTTAACCCATTCTCTAAAGTGTGAGAGATTGTTGATTCCGATAGTGATGAAGAGGAGGTTGTGAACACCTTTGATGAATCCATGAACCTATTTGGTGGTGGTCATGATCGTGAGAATGATTATGAAGACTATGATTATGATGACTATGCGAATCAGGTCTACGATCTTCCAGGGAATTTGGATGCTTTTTATGACACGTATGGTATCAAGCTCAATGGATTGGTAGAAAGTAATTTTTATTTTCATATTAGTCTAATGTTATCTCTTGAATAGTGGCTTATTTTTTTGTTTAGAGAATTGGAAGTATCTTGTTATGTAAGCTTTTCCGCCTATGTAACGGGCTGAGATATGGCATTCACCCATATCCTTTGTACTAAAACGTTTTTTGCAGTAATATATTTACCGGGTCTTTTGACCTTTTACCCCCAAAAAAAGTAAGGTGGAGAAGTGATAAGTGGATGCTTAAACCTCACATGCTCCCATGTCTTTCCTCTTCGCTGGGATATCACGTGCCTTTTCCTTTTAACTTAACCAACTTTGCAAAATAGTCCCTAGAGTTATGTTTGATATGTGTTACACATCTTTGTTCGGTCCGATCCAGATTGGTCCGGGTTGGTCTGGTCCGGTCCAAGAAGGCATAATGATCAGTTTTTCCGTAAGACCAGACCGGACTGAACCGAACCGAGACCGACATAAGGAAAACGTTGGAACCAAAATCAAACAGTGTTTCCTTCCGTTCGGTCGATTTTTGGTCGGTCTAGTCGGTTTTGGGGTCTGCGATGCTCAGCCCTACTACGCAGGGCCATTATCGGATTTTTGTAGGCATAGAGCAAAAATTGATAATGGAAACTTAATAAATGTTAAAATGAAAAGTGTAACGCCAGATCCACATAAATTTTACGAAAATAAATTCACATAATGAATTAATGATGTATCGAGATAATATATAGTTTATCTCTTTTCTTTTTGAACTTTTTCATTTATTTGCATCCACAAATTAATATGTGAGGTGATTTGCACACTACAAATACTTATTGGGACACTCTTTATATGCTTCAGTTAATTTTACATAATTTATACTGTGATTTATCTACTTGTACTGTGAGTGTCCCAATAAATAAATTGAGTGTGCAAATCATTTCCCAATTAATATACACATCATTGTGTGGATTTTCTTTTGTAAAACTTGTGTGAATGTAGCATTTTTCAAATGAAAAGTATATCTACCTTTATTATTAATTATCAAAAGGATTACTATTCATTTTAAATTTTCATTAATTCCTTTTAGTTTTTCATTATATGACTTATAGCTAATTAAGTTTATACCTTTTTTTAATTTTCATTTATACCTTTATTATCAATTATTACGTTTTATCAAAACACTTACTATGCATTTCAATTTTTCCATGTTATCTTGTATGTTTTGATTGGGACAAACATAATGAATCATGATGTTTCTTTAGTGGCTTTTGCAAATATAGGAAAAAGTTAAAAGGTACATTATGCTTGAGATGATTCCTTGAAAAAGTGTGGAGTAAACTTTGGTTTGCATCAAATCAAGCTAGCTACTCGTATTACTTTTCTTTAAATATCTTTTTTCATCCAATATATTGATAAGCATACTTGTCTTGTTCAAACTTTAGCCTTGCATTCAAGAAAAAATGACATTTGATGGTGTAAAAATTCACTTTGGGTTTGCATCTAGATATAATTACGCGAAGTTATAATTTAACACACGCCACTAGATATAAGTGAGTGGTAAAAAAAAACACTTAGCCACAAGATAGGAAAAGAGACCAACCAATTATTCATCAAGCCCTAGCCTAGGGCTTTGCCATACTATTTAGTCTGAGGCCTCTCGACCAACACCCAGAGCAAGAGAAGATCAGATGCTCAAACTAGAGCAGAAGTACAGTGAAATTAAATATATTTTGGCTAAGTATATGGTAGTAGTGCAATAATAAGTTTAATTGATCCAAATGGTTCGAAATTAAGGCGTGTCCCATTAGGTTCCATCAAAACCTATAGATGAACAAGCACCTTCCATAAATAAACACCACTAGAAGGTATTCCAATATGTCAATATATATATATATATATATATATA
>LBNU01009334.1:224731-240109 GCA_014162995.1 Artemisia annua | reverse complement strand
TATATATATATATATATATATATATATATATATATATATATATATATATATATATATATATATATATATATATATATATATATATATAGGGAAGGGATCGGGTACGATTTGACTTTTAAGTGCGGATGGTACGGATGAATGTGGACCGCATGATCATCCGTCCATCTCATCTAAGATTAAAAAAAACGCGGTGGCATTTACGTAAATACTAAAAACGTTTACACTAAGTGTATAATATCAGTATAGATCTGAGCTAAAAAAAATAAAAAATCAAAAAGAAAAATGATTTTATTGAAATTAAAAATATCAGAAATAAACGAAGGTACTTTTAATTATTTCATATTCGTATTATATTGTATATTTTTTTTATTCTGCATTTAGAAAAGATATTCAGATATTAACTGCATTAATATAATGAATATTCTGATATTTATATTCTGAAATGATTATTGTTGTGATATTAATATTCTGAAATGTTAATTTAATCTTTTTTGTTATTCTGAATTTAAAAAAGATATTCAGATATTAACTGCATTAATATGATTGATATTCTGATATTTATATTGTTATTATAATGTAATGATTATTATTCTGATATTAAAGTTAAATTATATAATAGCTATTCTGATATTAATAATCATATACTGATAAGAAGATAGTTACTATGATAATTATTCTGATATTAGATCTGGTAACGAGAAAGAAGGTACTTTTAATTATTTCATATTCATATTATATTGTATATTTTTTTATTCTGCATTTAGAAAAGATATTCAGATATTAACTGCATTAATATGATGAATATTCTGATATTTATATTCTGAAATGATTATTGTTGTGATATTAATATTCTGAAATGTTAATTTAATCTTTTTTGTTATTCTGAATTTAAAAAAGATATTCAGATATTAACTGCATTAATATGATTGATATTCTGATATTTATATTGTTATTATAATGTAATGATTATTATTCTGATATTAAAGTTAAATTATATAATAGCTATTCTGATATTAATATTCATATACTGATAAGAAGATAGTTACTATGATAATTATTCTGATATTAGATCTGGTAACGAGAAAGAAGGATAGGTATTCTGATATTAGATCTGGTAACGAGAAAGAAGGATAGTTAATATGATATTAGATCTGTTAATGGGAAAGAAGGATAGTTATTCTGATATTAGATCTGTTAAGAAGCTAATTACTATGATAGTTATTTTAATTGATATTAGATCTGTTAAGAAGCTAATTACTATGAAAGTTATTTTAATACTTATTCTGATAAATATTGCAATAAAAAAAAGGTTGTTCTAATATTTATTCTGGAAATTAATTCTGTTTTTTATTATTATTTTGATAGATTTTTTCTAATATTAATAATGATATTAGTGTACTGTAGAATTATTGAAATATTATTCTGATATTATTATATAAGAGAAATGTTTGATAATATCAGATTAACATTTTAATATTTCTGATTAAACATCTATTAATATCATAATATTTGTTAAATGATTATGTTTTAGATTCAGATTTTGAAGAAGATTTTGAAGTTGACTACATGATACTATACAAGTTGGAGATGGATAAATGTATGTCTAAAGTAAAAGAAGAAATAAAGTCTGCAAATTCTCTAATATCTAAGACAATTGTGTACTTGACAAGTGGCCCTTATTCCTTTGACACAACAAATATTTCTCTCTTAAGTAATAATCTTAGAATCTTAGAAAATCAAATGCAAGATGTGAATGATAATTTTGTTTGGAAGACTACAATAAGATTTGATCTTTTGGATGAAGATAAAATGAGGTATTGTTGCTTATATTGCCCAAATTAATTTTAAATATATGATTTTGCTTTTATAAATGTTTGATCTTAATTACATTTTTTAACAGTTACATGAAACTTGCTTGGACAAGATTAAAGATATTGTTGATTCAGCTGCTGCAACAATTAAACACTTTGTAGATACTTTTGGTACTTTGGAGAACTGCATTTGCAAGTGTGGTATGATCTATCATTTATAAGTAATCAAATTAAAGATATCAGAGATCCATATTTTATAACAATTGAAGAATTAGAAATGCATGATATAGCTGCAGCAGAGTATGAAGAAAAGTTAAAATGCTATAAAGATAGTTTGTAGTTAATCTGATACATTTGATTTACTTAATTTTTTGTATTGAAATTCATTATTCAGATGTATATTAGTTTAAGAATTGTATTATGACATTGTTATTCTTATAATGATATTAAGAGTGAGAATATCATTTATTGTTATTACTCTAATATTCTAACTTTTAAAGTTATTGTGATATTAAAATATTATTTAGTTATTTTGATATTCGTTAACAGTAAAAGGGCTAAAGAAAAAAAAGGACAAACTTGGGCCTTTTGAAGAATATTTTTGAACGAGGCCTTTTTAAGAATATTATACAAAGATTGTATTATGATATTGTTATTCTGATTTCCATGATTTAAAATAGTTTATCAATTTAGTAGTTATTCAGATGTTAATTTAGTAGTTATTCAGATATTGTTATTTTTATAATGATAGTTAATGTTTTTGTTAATATATTTCTATCACAATAACTAAATAATATTTTAAATATCACAATAACTTTAAAACTTAGATATCACACTAATAACAATAAATGATATTCTCATTCTTAATATCATTATCATAATAAAAATTGTAAATAATATTCTTAAAAAGCCTCGAATAATATTCTAATTCCTACTTTCAATCAGAATAAGTAACAATATCACAATAAGTAAATAATATTTTAAGTATCACAATAACTTTAAAATTTAGAATATCACAGTAATAAGAATAAATTATATTCTCATTATAAGAATAACAATATGATAATACAATCGTCAAACTAATTAACATCTTAATAACTATTAGATTGAAGTATTTCTTACAAAATTAAAAGTAAAGTTCACTATTTCTTACAAAATTAAAAACAAAAATGAACATAAAATAAATATTAATATAATAATAAGTATATTAATATTAAGATAAGAACATTACATTGTAAATTAAGAGTTTTAAATAAAGTTCATTATTAATTGCTGAAACATATAAACTATTTTCTATTCGTCTTAGGCTTCGAAACATATACTCCATCTTCAATTTGTTTGTAGACATTCAGTATTTTTTGTCGAAGCTCTTCTATCATTGTATTACGTTGACCAATTCTGTTTTGATACTCGGATATCTTCTTTTCAGAATTTTTGTTTTGTTCTTCAAATCTCTTGATATCTTTGTTATGGATCTCTATCATATGGTCTTCAGAACCAAACATACTAGAATTACCAATGTTCCAAGCTTCTTGTGTGATACCATAAATTTTATATTTTTCTGGCATTGGAGGAGGAGATGAATCTCTAACACGTTTTTTCTTTTGATCGTTTTTAGAAGACGATGATGCCATTGAATTTTGATAAAGGAAAATGAGAAAATGATTATGCCATTTGAAACTCTTTGATTTGTATATATAGACACTGAAAAGGCATAACGTTAAGTATTCAACGTGTTTGGACCATTTATTTAAATATAATCAAGAAATATTATTATTATTATTATTATTATTATTATTATTATTATTATTATTATTATTATTATTATTATTATTATTATTATTATTATTATTTAATTGTTTTGTTTTAACTATTTTTTGAAAATTGTGACTTTTGGTTCAAAACTAAACGTCGTGCCTTTTCAATATTGTCATGCCTTTTCAGTCTCTACAAATAGTAAACGCCATATTTTAAAACTATTCATTTTATACATATTTCTCTAATACAAATTCAAATGGCCACATCATCTTCTCAAAATGATTCAAACAAAAAAGGTGCAAGGGATTCACGTATTACTCCAATTCCAGAGGAATATAAACTTTTAGGCATTTCGGAAGAAGTTTGGTATCTTTCTCATTCTGATTAATGTGGTGCTCAACAGTTTTTGATTGAAAGCTATAACAAAATTATCAAGAATTATGAAGAGAGAAACAAAGATGAAGAAAAGTTGATTTCCGAGTATCAGAAAGATATTGATGAACGTAAGAAAAAGATAGAAGAGAGTCGAAATCAAATTGTGATGATTTACGAACAAATTCACCGTGCTTTAGATTTTCCAAAGCCTAAAAAATAAAATAAAAAAGTAGTTGAATTTGAATTTAATGTTTAATTATGATATGTTTATTATGATGTTATGTAATGTTTTTATTATGATGTTAATTATTACTTTTATTTTTATTTCTGTCAAGTTCTTATTATTGTTTAGTTAAAAATTATTGTTATTATTGTTTAGTTAATATTAAGTTAATATGATATCAGAATACTATCAATATGATACTATAACTATGATAGGTATTATGATATTAGAATACTATCCTTATATGATATTAAGTTATATCAAGTACTCTTTTTTATTTTTATATATTAATAAATAATATAAATTAAATATGATAATATCAATATTTAAACACAACATTTTTCATCTTTTATACACTTTATTATTTAATAAAATATTAAACGACTAAATAAAATATCACAATATTAAACAATTTAAAAAGTTGTTTAAATTATATTAAACAATTTATTTTATAAGTTTAATTCATCTTTATTACATGACAAAATCAAATTAAGCATATTAAGCGGCTTATGATATACTAATATTTATTTAAAGTTAAGTATAAAAAATAAAAGTTTTTTTAAGTTTTATACTATATATTATTTTAGTTAAATATCACAATATAAAAGAAAAACTAAAAATATCACACAAAATAAAAACTTAAAAAAATTTATTCTTATAGTTGATAATCTTTATTCGAGTATATTAAATGCTTTTTATAATAATCGAATTTTTAAAAAGAGTAAACATATTTTATTGCATAAAATTTTTGTTATAAAATATTAAGTTTAACTTAAAATTTTAAAAACTTATTATTCGTATTTTAAAGTTTACCAAATTAAATTCAATATTAAAGTCACTTAAAGATCAACTCTATAAAGATGATTTGAAGCTGATTTGACAATTCTATTGTTTCACAATAAAGAAATTATAAAGTCACTAAAAATTGAATTATAGAGTATTGATGAGTGTGTAAATACTCATTATTTTTGTCTCATTTGAACTGCCAAAACATCTAAAAATACTCAAATATGCATCAAAATACTAAAAATATCTCAGGGTTGTGTTTTATATGTTTTAGATGCAAAATGTTTGAAAACAAATGAAAAACGAACAAAGTTTGCACAATTGGCAGTTTCAGTCCCTCAACTTTCAAAACTTGTCAAATCTAGTCCCTATGCATTAATTTTGAATAAGAAGTCACCAAAGGTCCTTTTTAAATCACAAATAATCATATTTAGTCCTTTGGTGGAAATTTTGCAAAAATTACACAAATGGTCCTTCAAGTTTCAAATTTGGCAGAAATGGCCCCTGAGCAAATATTTTTGGATGAAAAAGTCTTTTATGGTCCTTGGAAAGTAAAAGTTATCACAAATGGTCATTGGGTATGAAATTTGGTGAAATTACAAGTTTGGTCCCTGTACTTTGAAGACTTGGCATTTTTAGTCCCTGGATATTCAGAAATGTGAAAAAGTCAACAAGTCCTCATACTATTCAACATTAGCAAGAATGGACCCTATGAGAACTTTGGAGAAATTACAAAATCAGTCCCTAAAATTTCACCAAATTACAACATTGGTCCTTGTTACAAATCATAAAACCAAACGGACCCTTTATCTCCCCCTTCTTCTTCCCCACTTGTGCCTGCAAATCCATCACTTCACCACCCCACCATCTCCACCGCCCACTCCACTAAACCTACCACCATCACCTCGCATTAAATGCACCACCACCCCCAGTTGCTATAACAGTCCAATTTGGACTTATCCATTTTTGGCGCCAAATCCTTTTTGAACAGCCAAGATCAATTCTCCTCATCCAAAGGCTAGAAATTGATGGGAACAGCTCAGAGAGACCCACTAAACCCTAGAAGCCAATATAAAAGAAGAAAGAAGACCAGAGGAAATATTATTAGAGTAGCTTTAGTGTAGTGTAGACGTAGGTAGTGTAATTTACTCCTTCAAGTATAATTTTCAGTTCTAAAGTAATGTACTAAGTGTTTAATTGTAATTTGAACTCATTTTCATCAATCAAATCCAGTTCTCTTTTGAAATTCAGTTTATGCTCAATTTTAGTTCAAAATCTCATGTTGCAATAATGTTGTTTATGGTTGTTTTTCTGGACTTCTAGGATCACTTAAGCTCCCTATATAGCTTATAAAAGCTATTAGAAACACTAAAATTCAGTCTAGGATCAAAATTCAAAAATATAAAAACACAAAAAAAAAATCACAGTGAAAAGTAAAATAGAGAGAAAGAAGAAGAAGAAGAAGCTGGAGCACGGTATATCTTGGATGGCCATGGGTTTAGAGGCTTTGTGGAAAGCCTATAGGTGGTAAATTGGTCCTTGGTTTCATCAGTTGCATGCTTGGTTCAATTGTAAGCCTACAATTTTCATTTTATACTTTCACTGTATTAGTAGTTAAATCTACTTATATCTGTGTTTTTATGTTACTTTGGTATATGCTAGGTGAAGTGTAGGTTAAAATCTAAGGCTTGTTCATTATTTTATCTTGTTGCTCTTTATTGCTTCTTAACTGCCTAATATGCTTATTAAGTGATTTATGGGTGAATGTTGTTAATTATTGTGTTTCTATGCTTAGTTGAGCTTATGCTATCATGATACAACATTTCAAATCAGTTGCATGTTCTTAAATAGTTAAAACCTTTGAAAACCTCAAATTCACTTTTTATAAGGTCTGTTTGGATCAGAGGATATCTCTGGGTTCAAGGGTATTTCTATTGTTGTTATCAGTGGTAACATGTTTCTTTAGTTTAATTAGGTCTAATAAAGCATAAAAACTAATCCTTATTTGTTAAATAGTCAAAGTTTCTTTTAATCTTGCTTATTAGTCTCACTGTTAAGAATTTATGTTTGCATATCTGTCATATTAGCTCATAGGTTGTTAAGGTTGCTTAAAATTATCTTAATATAGCTTATTATTTCATATTCAGTCTATAGATTCAGTTCAAATCTCATATTAGTCAACTTTCTAGTTTATAGTAAAAAGTCAAATTTCATAGTTAAAAGTTTTTGAATAAACTTAGTAATTTGCTTGTGATCTTTTTACTAGGTTTTAGGTTGTGTGCTTTTAGAATTATAATCTTTTGCTGCTCTTCTGTAATAGAATATTTTTAGTTTATTTTTATATAGCTTATTAGCTGCTTAATTAGTAGACTCTTTTTAGCACTTTTTCAAAAACCTCCCCTGCACCAAGGGAGATTTGGCTCCATAGCCATTTTCAAAAGTCCCTAGATTGTTCATAAGTGCATGTTAGATTGTGATATTTGTTGTTTTGATAAGCTGATGCTATCTGTTTATGCTTGTGCTTAAACTCTCAATTAGTGCTTATCCAATTGCTTAATTTGTCCTGTCAAATCTTCATCATTGAACAAAGTACACTGAGTCCTCAGTATACTTAAGCCATCTTCATAAGCTTATCAAAAGCTATCCAGTGAGCTTAAACTTGTGTACTTTAGCTTTTTAGGAAGCTTAGGTGCCCATCTCAGAGGTTCAAAGCTTGTATTTCATTTTCAAGCTTGTTTAATAAGCCTGCTCTTAGCTTTTAATTTGTACCATTTTTTTGTCTATACTGCCTTGTCAGTATAAACCTCCATTTTCACAAGCTCCTCATAAGCTCACCAGTGGACCCCACAGTGTGAGCTTTAGCTTTTTGGAAAGCCAATAAGCTCAGCTTATTGGATCAACTTTTGTTTTTGGCTTCCAATCACCCCTGTGGGCCCCACACAAGCCTGCATGTTGTCCCATTTTGCTTTGGTCTGTTTATTCTGAGTGAATTTGGAATTGCTTATTTTGTATTCTTGGCCTATTCAGCTTAAATTTCTTGTCATTATAGCTTCCTTCCAATATACATAGCTTGTTTGTAGATTATTTTGTCCTTGGTTCAGTCCTTTTAGCTTGTTAAGTGCTTTTTAATCTTTAAATTTTCAGTTTAGCCATTTGTCAACAACTTTAGTGTCCATACTGCTTATTTTTAAGCTTTATAAAAAGTTTTTTTTACAAAAGTTGTTCATTTTTAGTATATTATCAGTTTTCAAAAAGAAAAATCAGAAAATCATCACTTTTAAGAAAGTGATAGCTTCTATTTAAGCCATTTGGCTTATTGCTCAGCTTTTTCAAAAAGCAATTTTCATTTTTATAATTTTCATAAGTTCCTGGTCACTTGTAGTATTTATAACAATTTTCTTTGATTTTTATCTATTAATTTAGTATTTATAATAATTAATATTAGTTTATTTAGTTTTAATTAAAAAACCAAAAAGAAAATCCATTTCTGTTTATTTTTAATCTCTAGCACTTTTTTATAATTTTTCTAGGTTTTATTAATCATTGATAATTTTTAGAAAGTAGTTTCTTAATTATCACTGTTCATTTTCTATTTATCTTATTTAAATTAGTTTAAATAGTTTTTAATTAATAATTAAGTAAATAATTAATAAAATAGTGTAATGATAGGTTTTATAAACTTTTTATAATTTTTTAAGGTTCCTGTATTAGTTAATTAGTTTTATAAAATATTTCATAATTTTCTAAGTCATTTTTAGTGTTATTAGTAATTTAAATTAATTAAATTAGTTTAATTAATATAATTAGTAAATTAATTAATTAATATTTAATTCAGAAAAAAACAAAAAATATTTATTTCCAATTTTACATTTCTCTTAAGTTATTTTAAAGGTTTATAAATTAATTTTGCAATTTTCTAGTTTAAATTTGTAATACTAATCATTCTTAGTATTAACTTTAATTAGTTTTTATTAAGTTTTAAATAGTTTTATTAAATAATTAATATTTAAATAATAAAATGATCAAGAAAATAATTTTCTTTTTAATTTAATTTTCTTTTAATTTTAAGTTTTTAAAAGTTTCATTTTCACCCCCTGTAGTTTGTTTTTGTTCAATTCCCACTTTTTCAGTACGCATTTAGGTTTTTAGGATTATTTGCATTTCTGTATTTGTTAATACTGTTTTATTATCATTCCAAGCAATCATTAGTGTAAAATCAATCCAAATCTTTATCTGGTTACTATTCTCAAATCACTCAGCTCATTCCCAAAACGTTTCCAAAACACAATTTCAATCTCGCTGGGACTTAACGACCCGGGGATACACTGTGCTTACACCGGATCATAAATTGTAATTTGAACTCATTTTCATCAATCAAATCCAGTTCTCTTTTGAAATTCAGTTTATGCTCAATTTTAGTTCAAAATCTCATGTTGCAATAATGTTGTTTATGGTTGTTGTTCTGGACTTCTAGGATCACTTAAGCTCCCTATATAGCTTATAAAAGCTATTAGAAACACTAAAATTCAGTCTAGGATCAAAATTCAAAAATATAAAAACATAAAAAAAATCACAGTGAAAAGTAAAAATAGAGAGAAAGAAGAAGAAGAAGAAGCTGGAGCATGGTATATCTTGGATGGCCATGGGTTTAGAGGCTTTGTGGAAAGCCTATAGGTGGTAAATTGGTCCTTGGTTTCATCAGTTGGATGCTTGGTTTTTCATTTTATGCTTTCACTGTATTAGTAGTTAAATCTACTTATATCTGTGTTTTTATGTTACTTTGGTATATGCTAGGTGAAGTGTAGGTTAAAATCTAAAGCTTGTTCATTATTTTATCTTGTTGCTCTTTATTGCTTCTTAACTGCCTAATATGCTTATTAAGTGATTTATGGGTGAATGTTGTTAATTATTGTGTTTCTATGCTTAGATGAGCTTATCCTATCATGATACAACATTTGAAATCAGTTGCATGTTCTTAAATAGTTAAAACCTTTGAAAACCTCAAATTCACTTTTTATAAGGTCTGTTTGGATCAGAGGATATCTCTGGGTTCAAGGGTATTTCTATTGTTGTTATCAGTGGTAACATGTTTCTTTAGGTTTAATTAGGTCTAATAAAGCATAAAAACCAATCCTTATTTGTTAAATAGTCAAAGTTTCTTTTAATCTTGCTTATTAGTCTCACTGTTAAGAATTTATGTTTGCATATCTGTCATATTAGCTCATAGGTTGTTAAGGTTGCTTAAAATTATCTTAATATAGCTTATTATTTCATATTCAGTCTATAGATTCAGTTCAAATCTCATATTAGTCAACTTTCTAGTTTATAGTAAAAAGTCAAATTTCATAGTTAAAAGTTTTTGAATAAACTTAGTAATTTGCTTGTGATCTTTTTACTAGGTTTTAGGTTGTGTGCTTTTAGAATTATAATCTTTTGCTGCTCTTCTGTAATAGAATATTTTTAGTTTATTTTTATTTAGCTTATTAACTGCTTAATTAGTAGACTCTTTTTAGCACTTTTTCAAAAACCTCCCCTGCACCAGGGGAGATTTGGCTCCATAGCCATTTTCAAAAGTCCCTAGATTGTTCATAAGTGCATGTTAGATTGTGATATTTGTTGTTTTGATAAGCTTACCATGCTATCTGTTTATGCTTGTGCTTAAACTCTCAATTAGTGCTTATCCAATTGCTTAATTTGTCCTGTCAAATCTTCATCATTGAACAAAGTACACTGAGTCCTCAGTATACTTAAGCCATCTTCATAAGCTTATCAAAAGCTATCCAGTGAGCTTAAACTTGTACTTTAGCTTTTTAGGAAGCTTAGGTGCCCATCTCAGAGGTTCAAAGCTTGTATTTCATTTTCAAGCTTGTATAATAAGCCTGCTCTTAGCTTTTAATTTGTACCATTTTTCTGTCTATACTGCCTTGTCAGTATAAACCTCCATTTTCACAAGCTCCTAATAAGCTCACCTGTGGACCCCACAGTGTGAGCTTTAGCTTTTTGGAAAGACAATAAGCTCAGCTTATTGGATCAACTTTTGTTTTTGGCTTCCAATCACCCCTGTGGGCCCCACACAAGCCTGCATGTTGTCCCATTTTGCTTTGGTCTGTTTATTCTGAGTGAATTTGGAATTGCTTATTTTGTATTCTTGGCCTATTCAGCTTAAATTTCTTGTCATTATAGCTTCCTTCCAGTATACATAGCTTGTTTGTAGATTATTTTGTCCTTGGTTCAGTCCTTTTAGCTTATTAAGTGCTTTTTAATCTTTAAATTTTCATTTTAGCCATCTGTCAACAACTTTAGTGTCCATACTGCTTATTTTTAAGCTTTATAAAAAGTGTTTTTACAAAAGTTGTTCATTTTTAGTACATAATCAGTTTTCAAAAAGAAAAATCAGAAAATCATCACTTTTAAGAAAGTGATAGCTTCTATTTAAGCCATTTGGCTTATTGCTCAGCTTTTTCAAAAAGCAATTTTCATTTTTATAATTTTCATAAGTTCCTGGTCACTTGTAGTATTTATAACAATTTTCTTTGATTTTTATCTATTAATTTAGTATTTATAATAATTAATATTAGTTTATTTAGTTTTAATTAAAAAACCAAAAAGAAAATCCATTTCTGTTTATTTTTAATCTCTAGCACTTTTTTGTAATTTTTCTAGGTTTTATTAATCATTTATAATTTTCAGAAAGTAGTTTCTTAATTATCACTGTTCATTTTCTATTTATCTTATTTAAATTAGTTTAAATAGTTTTTAATTAATAATTAAGTAAATAATTAATAAAATAGTGTAATAATAGTTTTTATAAACTTTTTATAATTTTTTAAGGTTCCTGTATTAGTTAATTAGTTTTATAAAATATTTCATAATTTTCTAAGTCATTTTTAGTGTTATTAGTAATTTAAATTAGTTAAATTAGTTTAATTAATATAATTAGTAATTAATTAATATTTAATTCAGAGAAAGACAAAAAATATTTATTTTCAATTTTTACATTTCTCTTAAGTTATTTTAAAGGTTTAGAAATTAATTTTGCAATTTTCTAGTTTAAATTTGTAATATTAATCATTCTTAGTATTAACTTTAATTAGTTTTTATTAAGTTTTAAATAGTTTTATTAAATAATTAATATTTAAATAATAAAAAAATAAAAAAATAATTTTCTTTTTAATTTAAGTTTCTTTTAATTTTAAGTTTGTAAAAGTTTCATTTTCACCCCCTGTAGTTTGTTTTTGTTCAATTCCCACTTTTTCAGTACGCATTTAGGTTTTTAGGATTATTTGCATTTCTGTATTTGTTAATACTGTTTTATTATCATTCCAAGCAATCATTAGTGTAAAATCAATCCAAATCTTTATCTGGTTACTATTCCCAAATCACTCATTCCCAAAACGTTTCCAAAACACAATTTCAATCTCGCTGGGACTTAACGACCCGGGGATACACTGTGCTTACACCGGATCATAAATTGATCTCTCCTCTCTCAGATTTGACTTGTTGACCACACCTGGTTAACTGGTTAGTTTGGGAGGAGTCAAGTATTTAAAGTTGATTTGACATCTCTATTGTATCAAAACAACATTACTGTATGTCAGAAAATGGCTTTTCACTATACACGATGTTATTTAAAAGAAACAATCATACAATCACAAATTATATTTTAATTAATAAATGGATTAAAGTAAAATTTGATATTTTTTAATTAAGAAATTATTATAATGACAATTTTATAATTAAACCCAAAAAGAAACCACAAAAAATTACTAATAATAATGATAATATTTTTACTATTGATATCATAGTAACTTATTATAATGATAAACTTTTACTAAATTTTTGTGATAAGTATTCTTATATTAAATTTTCTTACTTTTGATATTAAATATAATATTCTTATATTAAATTTTTGTGATTATTTGTTCAAACTTGATTAATTAAAACATGATACTTAAAATATGCTTTTATAAGTTTATTTAAAACATGATACATATGTTCTGGGTTATTCAAAGTTTATTTATTCAGATTCAGTTTAAAAAATCAATTTATTTTATTCAATCTTTAATATCGTAGTAGGATTAATAAATAAATAAATATCACACTACCTTCGTTTTAAAAGTAAGATATTTATTTTATTCATTAATAAGAATAATATTTATTCCTCAAATTAATATTTTTTACTATCATATATGAATTGGTGAACACATTCCATAGTACTCCTTAGGATCACATATTTCTTACTATCATAATACGATATACTCCAGAGTAACAATAGAAATATCACAATAAAGAATAATACATAAACAAAAAAAAATTATACATTCAGAAAAACATCTAATTTCTTCATCTATACAAACTCTTCACTTCTACATTCATCCTTCAAAGATTGCCGCAAATTAATACAGTTTATAGTTTTATACAGGGCATCATTTATACTATTATATGGGATATAAGACTCGGTAAAAAATTTAGGTTTCTTGATCTCTAAGTGGTTTCTATGATTTAGAGGATAGATTATACTTTTAAACTATATTTTGTTTAAGTAAGGTTAGGGTTTAGGGTTTTATTGATATTGAAGGGAGTGAATTTCATGATTTATGAAAAAAAAATTGTTTTGAATCAAATACTTTCACTTACAGTATTCGGTAGAATATCTAGGTTTCGTAAACCAAACAAAAAATAAATTTTTTTTTTGCTCTATGTATAATCAAACAAAAAGCTATACAATTTTAAAAGTATCATAGAAAAAAGAAAGAACTAGTAAGTATGGGAAGATGGCTAACTGTTAAGCAGTTTATAAATAGAGTAATGCAAACCCTAAATGATCTCTTGGGCCCTTGGCCCATATAATTTGTTAAGTAATTTTATTGGCCTTTTTAAAATTAATTAAAAAAACAAAAAAAATAGTCATATCACTATAAAATTCGTTCAAAAAAATATCACTATAAAATTGATATTTTGCATAATCTTATTATTTCTAAGATATATCTTGAATTATAACTTATAAAATTTATATAGAATTTAAACTGACAATGGATATATTAGGTTACTGTGATATATGATATGATATATAAAAATAAACAGTTTCTTTCATATCGGATTAAATCTTCTACTTTAAATTAAACTTACAAATTCGATAATTATTATTAATTAAACTTATAAATGACTTATGATAAGAAATTTAATGAACATTTTTTTTAAAGTTTTTAAAGTTCACTTTATTTGGTTTAATATCATATAATCTCTGTTTATGTTTAAAAGTGGAAATAAAAAAGAAAAAAAGTGATCTGTAAAAATTTATTGTTATGTCAGTTTAAAAGTAAATGAAACTGACATTTAAATAAAATAATTAAATTAACTTTATCTAATATTAAGTAATTAATTGTTATGTCAGTTTAAAAGTAAATGAAACACATGGTTTAATATGCTGGTATCAGTTTGTGGATTAAACATGCTTGTATCAATTTAGCCATTGGAGCTTATAGTATAATCTGAAACAATATAGTTGAAATCTATAAATGTTCATCGTGTAAAAATTTAATTATCTTAAATTAATATATCAAACTAGCTAAAAAATAGTAAATATCACAGTTACGTATTTGTTAATTTTAAATTACTATATCAAATGTAGCTTAAAAATAAAATAGTCAATTTAAAAAACTTAATAGCCAATTTTGAAAATAACAAAAGTAATTTAGTAAGTTGATTTAAATTTTGATATTAAGTAAATATCACAGTCACACGAATTCATGGGAAAACCAATAGTCTGCAAAACTTAACACTATGATTAATGTTTGCAATGATTATTCTAAATACGTGTAAATTTAGTTACTATCGTCATAAATTTACATGGAAAGTTTAAATTCATTTAACCTATACACTACCTTAAACACATAATAACTACAACCATCGAACTACAGTTTAACACACATATTATATAAATCCCACAAACTCAATCAAAATAACATAAACTTATAAGCAAACTACTCCGTATAATTTAACTACTCCATTCTTAAAAAATCTCAATGGATCCAAGACGCCAAATGTTTAATCAAATTGAGTTAGATGTTGATGCAGATGTGAAAGCAGTAAACCATATAATGTCCTTAATGAGGACATTGTCTGCTGATATAGAAGGAAGAAACAATAAGATGAAGGAAATAACCAAACTACCAAGGTCAGAACTACGTGACCAAGCTTTTTCATACAACCTGATGCTGAATGGAAAAGACGTTGAAAAGCTGGCGCAACTCGATGGTATATTTAACAAAATGTGGGCAATTATCGATATGAAGATGGAATTTCTCAAACAAATTCTAGAAATGTGAACAACATTTCAAGAAAATTGATTATATTGGCAATCTTAATGCAAACTGAAGTATTAGGATTGAAGAAGAAATTTTTTGTATTTTACTATCTTTTTTT
>LBNU01009334.1:171964-199089 GCA_014162995.1 Artemisia annua | reverse complement strand
GGGGGGGCGGCGAGCACCCTCCAGCCCCCTACTGGCTCCGTCTCACCGTGCAACTTAACCTTTCAACAACCGCACCTCCATTCTTTCAAACAACAAACTTAACAGCGCAACACTCATAGTTTGCTCTTTCATTTTGACGATATACTCCTCATTGCCTTGGCCTTTTCCCGTAAAACGAACTTCTGGGTCTTCCCGGTTGACGTTTTAGGCAACTCCTCAAACACCACCGTTCGTGGTGCCATATAATGTGGTAAGTTTTTTTGGCAAAATGCTATTAACTCATCACCATTTAACTTGTATCCTTCTTTTACCTTCACGAAAGCACATGGAGTCTCCCCCCAATGATCATCCGGATGTCCCACAACCGCAGCCTCAAGTAGTGCTGGATGCCGGAAAATCACTAATTCCACTTCAATTGTACTTACATTAATTTTCGCCACCAGATATTATAATATCTTTTGATCGGTCTTTGAGTTCTATGTAACCATCAGAATGTCTCACACCTAAATCTCCACTTCTAAACCATCCGCTTTCGAACGCTTCTTGTGTTGCTTTTGTGTCTTTGTGGTATCCATTCATCACCGTGTTTCCACCGACCATGACCTCACCTATTGTCTTAGCATCCCACTGGAGGCTTTTCATGGTTACTGGATCCTTAATGTAGACTTCCTCCCAATCCCAAATGGTTCACTCCTTGTCGTGATTTGATTCTCGCTCGTGTGTCTGGTGGTAGGGAGTTCCAGTTGCGGGACCATATGTTTTTGTGAGACCACATGAGTGATACACCTCGAACCCCAGCTGTTCCATACTGAACACCACCTGAGAAGGCGGAGGAGCGCCACCTTTCCATCCGACCAAAATCAGAAATTATGGAATATGAAGCTCTTTTGGCAATGGGAAATCTTGATTTTGAGATCAGAAGACCGAATGATGAGTTTGATCCAATCGCGCTGACTTTTCTAGTCCGAAAGGTGTAGTTTATAGTCACTGAGGTGCTTATTTGAATTCATTATCGGCTATTTTGCTTAATGAGATGCCGTCAATGTCTGTTTACTTATCGTCTATTTTACATATATGTTTTCACTGCAACAGGTGGTGTTTCACGTGGGCCGTGGCAGCTCAAGGCGGTACAAATGTCTGCCTCAGGATGGTTAATGCAAAGGACATCTTTGAATGCATATCGCGTCACAAAGTGACACATATGGGTGGTGCTCCGACTGTGTTGAACATGACTTCATATTCCATAATTTCTGACTTTGGTCGGATGGAAAGGTGGCGCTCCTCCGCCTTCTCAGGTGGTGTTCAGTATGGAACAGCTGGGGTTCGAGGTGTATCTCACAAAAACATATGGTTCCGCAACAGTCTGCACATGGAAACCAGAGTGGAATTCCCTACCACCAGACACACGAGCCAGAATCAAATCACGACAAGGAGTGAACCATTTGGGATTGGGAGGAAGTCTACATTAAGGATCCAGTAACCATGAAAAGCATCCAGTGGGATGCTAAGACAATAGGTGAGGTCATGGTCGGTGGAAACACGGTGATGAACGGATACCTCAAAGACACGAAAGCAACACAAGAAGCGTTCGAAAGCGGATGGTTTAGAAGTGGAGATTTAGGTGTGAGACATTCTGATGGTTACATAGAACTCAAAGACCGATCAAAAGATATTATAATATCTGGTGGCGAAAATGTAAGTACAACTGAAGTGCAATCAGTGATTTTCCGGCATCCAGTACTTAAGGCTTGCTGTTGTGGGACGTTCGGATGATCATTGGGGGGAGACTCCATGTGCTTTCGTGAAGGTAAAAGAAGGATACAAGTTAAATGGTGACGAGTTAGTAGAATTTTGCTGAAAAAGCTTACCACATTATATGGCGCCACGAACTGTGGTGTTTGAGCAGTTGCCTAAAACATCAACCGGGAAGACCCAGAAGTTCGTTTTACGGGAAAAGGCCAAGGCAATGGCAAGTTTATCATCAAAATTAAAGAGCAAAATATATGTTGTCTAGTTTCTTCTTGTTTGAATGAATGGTAGCTGCCGTTGTTGAAAGGTTAAGTTGCATCATATTTATAATCTCGAGTACTAAACATTGCTGAACTCATTACTGGGACATTTTACCAAGAACATAACAGTTGGTTATTGTTAATTACATAAAGTAATCCCGATTTGGTTGCTATCTCCAATGGCATTTTAAACGTATATTTGGTTGAAACGTTTAAATTTTGAAAGTAAGTAATACTCTTAGGCGCGTACACTGCTTACACTTTGTTCCCGAGTTTGATGTATGAACAAACTTTTATTTAGTGAACATTATAAAAACTCAATAGACACAATATCAATGGTTATATACATATTGGTCTTCTTAAGATACCCATTGTAATGGGGTTGGATCGACTGAATCACATGCCAATAGCACTTGATTAATCTGTAGAATCTCCAATTCAGCTGGTTCATTGTGTAATGGGCTTAAAACCCATGTTCAAAGAAGCTACCATACAATTACCAAGATGCTAGGGATACAACTAATCATACTAACGACCCTAACCAACTTGTCACCTCTGAACGACTCTAAAGTTTACAATGACCCTCATTGTTACGACAATGAAATAACCAAACAAAGAGAACTCTTGCCATCCAAACCTAACAAACGCATAACCGAGTAGAAAGTATATATAACGGGTACAAACCCGGCCATGACCCCAAGCAACTGATACAAAACTCGCCGAAAATTGGATGCATTGTTTGTTAACGTATACATGTTAGCATATAATGCATCCATACATGCAGTCATACATTGGAAGTGGAACACCATCACTTACTCAAACTTTGTGTAGTTTCCTCCAAAGAAAACCGTCTCGATGCCCATGTAGTTTTCGTTTGAAAAATTCCAGCCAAATCGATATGAAAATCTGATAGACCATACAGGTTCTTTGGACTTGCCTCTAACTTGATGTGTTACAAAGGGCTTGTCTTTACCTTCATTTCGGATACCTTCCAATAGGTACTGGATGGGCATGTATAGTTACCCAAAGTCTTATCGTTCTTGATCACTTTGAACTTGATTACTAGGACTTGTCCCGCGGGATCACTCATTGTGAATTTGATGGGTTCTGACGCTCTGGGTTTGTCGAATGACGTTTGGACCTTCTTGTCCAACATGGAACACTCTGCATAACGGTCTGAAGAACTAGTATTGTTCTTAGAACTTGGGGCTGAGTTGAGTGGGAGCTCGAAACTTCGGCATAAATCCATGATCGTAGTGACAAAAATACTAATCCGTATTGTTCGCTGTGGGTATGTGTTTAATAGAATGTGTATGCAAATTAAGTCGAATGAATGGTTTATATAGAATTTAGTACGTATATAAGGCGGCAAAGGTGACAAAGATACTAATTCGTATTCACCTACAACTTGTATATATTTTTTAGTAAACCACAAATTAAACAATCTACCTTTTTCTGTTTCAAACAAGTGGTTATTAGAACGCCGGTTAGTGTCCTTTAAAATGGCTGGCTTTGACCGGACCCTCCCTTATTTTTTATCCCCACCCCCCCTAATTTTTTTTTTTTTTATTTTTTTTTTATTTTTTTTTTTTTATAATTTTGTTTATATCAAAAAGCTATAAACCTGAAAGTGCGAAACAGAAAATATAAAGTTTAATAAGTCAAACACTTAAAACTGTCAGAAATACGATACAGAAAATGATAAAAAACAGTGTTGTACTGGAAGAAAGTGAGGGACAAGGGGAAAAGGACAAGGGGGACATGTGAGTCACCCCCTGTCCGGTTAACAGCTCCCTTTAAAATATCTTTATAGGACTTTTAAGCAAATATAAATGTGTCCTATAAGGGTGAGGGTTGTAATAAATATTTAGGACATTTTTGAGCGTCCTAATAAAACGCCAACATTATAAAACTAATTTTTTAGTCCAATAAAATTGTATTATAAGACCAAAATAGCATCCTAATATATCACATAATAGGATGCTTTAGTGTGTTTTATTAAACGCTTGACCTTCCATTAGGCTTTGGGACACATTCACGAGTCCTAGAAGATAATTTCATAGGATGAAATAGTAGTGCATAAACAGAGTACAAAAAATGGGTCCTAATATATATGAGTGTTGTTAGGACCAAATTCGACATCGTAAAAATAATTCGTAATAAATAGTTCCTTTAGTCTAATACACATGTTTCATTTACTACTATCTAAAACAAAAAATGCAAAACAATTAACCAGACTTAATTCTTGACAAGTAAATATAAGGATGTTACTCGATAAACATGAACAAAATTTATTTCCTTTTTAATAGCATCATGGTTAAGAAGTATTCCAAAATCAAACAACAGAAAAGTATAAGCTGATGGTTTGAGCCATTACGCAGCTATCTAGAACAGGAAGAAAAAAAGGAAGAACCAAACAAAGTAGAAGCTGATGGTCTTGAATAACACATGGTCTCAATGCCATATACCATCATTTATCTGAGAACAAAATAAAATAAGGGGACCATGTCCAGCATTTCGGCAATAGAACCTCCCAATAGGACATTTCGATGTTCCTGCAAAGCCACAGATACCGCTACATTTAGATGAATCCATTCCTTTTAACATTCTCACAACAAATGCAGATATGCAACCATTAATCTCACAACACATACAGAAACATCAAGAACACACTTCTACTCAGTGTCGTCTCTGAGTTTACAGAGGCCCTGTGCAAAATTCAGTTTACCGACAAAAACGGGGCCTATAATAGAAAGTAAATAATTTTCTTAAAAGATAGAAGGATAAATAATCGTTTACAAAATGCCCTGGCTAGCATTTTTTAATGCAACGCTTTAAATCAAATACATGAAATCACTTTTATAGAATATATTTACATATCATATAAAAATTTTGAGGCCCCTACAATTTGAAGGCCTTGTGCGACAGCACACCTTACACACCCTCGTATACGGCTCTGCTTCTACTCTAATGGCAGAAAAAGACTTGGTATCAAGTATCAAGTTTAAAGAAGGGTTTTACCTGATATATGGGAAAGGTCCTCTCATAGTTATGGTCTTATGGACATGCCCATAAAAAGCAATGTCCACTTGTACTTTTCCATAGTTTTTGCAAGTGTGCGTTTCCCATGAGCTCTTCAAAGGCACCTTCACTAGTTAACCAATTGTTAGAATAATAGCCAAGTACGCGGTGAGCAGAAAAGATTAGCCATGGCTGTTTTGCCTGTCAACTGATGTAAGGCATTTCTCAATCCATGCATACTGTTCTGAACCCTCCCTCTAATCATGCTCCGAATCTGCTATGCAAAAGTGGAACATTCCATAATTTGTTGAATACCGGAAAACATCATACAAGTTTTAGTTAGTATTTATTTTAATAACACGGCTAATTTATAAAAAAAATAAAAAATAAAATAAAAATAAAAATAAAATAAAATAAAACTTTCTTACCAAGAATATAGCTCGGTTGTCTGAGGGAACATAGTACATGAGCTCAGCGGGTACACCACACTCTCGACCTGAATCAGGACTTGAGTGTCATAGAAAGATCCGATATTAGGAAAATCACGTTCATGGTTTCCACTGCAAGATAAAATCAAGGTAAATTGTTAAATATATTACTCGTATATCTTTAGGACTAAAAATGGTTAGCCTGCAATTTTGCACAACAAAAATGGTTGTGTTTAACTTTTCTTTGTTTTGTTAAGTATAAAGTCAAATAAAAACTGCCTACATTGTGTGTGTTTGGTACAGGATGGGCTGGTTCAAAGGCTCCATTGCTGCAACATCAGCATTTTTTTTTGCCTAAATTGCAGTCTGACCTTTCCAGTTCGTTGCGTTTCTTAAACTGATGTAACTTTGTTGTTCAGTTGCCACTGAAACTAATTTAAAGTTGAATAAGACAATGGGTAGGTGGCTCAGGGTCAATCCACTTGAAAAAATGGCAACTCCTCCCAGTCTGCAAATTACTTCTAATTTTACCAATACTTAACATGACAGTTACATATTCAGGCAAAACAACGTTACCCTCTCATTTGGACACTGCAAAAATCCCCATCTTTAGTTAATTTCAGTCTGATATACTAACAGTTTTAGCAGCATATCCACACCGGCAACGTTCTGTCTTGTAGCTAGAGGGTGACATAGTTGCTTTGTGGTATCCCTGGCTCTTTATAGTAATGAAGATTATCGGCTGAGGAAATTTACAAAGTCAATAATACTTATGTGGTATCGACATCAGATAATGGCATTGGTTGCATATGTCTCTGAATTGACATATCAGTTCCAAGTTAGTTTCTCAATAGTATTATTCTTAGGTGGCTTTTTTTCAACCATTATACCCTCTCACATACGTTGTAGATATGGTTTTTCTACACATAATAACGTGAACCAAGAAAGAAAGAACTTTCATATCTCAACCTTTTGCAATATAACATAACCTGTACTATTTTTGTGGTTGAGGAAATATCAAAAACTCTTAAAAGGCAATAAATGAATACACTTGGGCAATATCAATAATTCACTAAACAAAGTTTAATTAGCAACACTTCATCTAAAAGATTTGACAAATCAACAAATTAGGTTGACTGGAAGCCTCGACAATTAACAACACAATTGGTTTGATGAAAGTAATCATCATTCTCAACCAGAAATCACTTTTACCAATTGACCAATTTGTTTATAGAATTAAAACATTAAAGCATCCTGTAAGGATTTAACCACAACCAAACACAAAGTTATAAAATTAAATCAATAAAAACTAACCTTAAAAGGTGTATGAAGAACGTGGAGTTTTCAATTTCCGTAGCGCCAAAATTAATATAACCTCGAGTCGCAGTTCTAATTTTGCTAAAATAAATGGTGGGTTAATATTCCCCACAATTTTGGTGAGTTACAGAAAATTATAGATTACAAAACAAGTCCCCCGTGTTCAATCTTTTATACACTTACCACATTTTCTAAAATTATGTCTAAGTTTGGTGTAAAAGGTTAATAACTCGTAACTCAAACAGGGCCACAATCGGTTGCCTTGTCATAATGTAGGGGGCATACATGCGATCTTCTTATGTTATGTCGATAACAATCGTAAAATCATTTTAACAAGATAAATAAAATACGTAAGTTTTTGAGCCAATAGTTTACTAACTCATCAAACATGTCTAGTTAAATAGTTTATATAAAACCAAAACCATTTTTATAAAACACTTATAAGTAACATTTGTTACTTACACTTTTATAATAATACATAGTTAAATAAACATGTAAGTAAATAGTTTGGACTATCAATAACCCAAAGACCATGACCCATAACCCATAACCTATAACCCATGGCCCATGTGCATTACATCATGCATGACATCAAAATGGGCAAAATCCATGACCCATGACCCAAAGTCCATGACCCATAACCCAAAGTATCCTTTGCATCATGCATGACATCATGTTGGGTACTCATGACCCATAACCCAAAACCTGGAATTGTAACCCAAAATCCGGATTGGACTGACCCAGTTGTCGGATCCCTTGGATTCCACTGGCCGATCACTCTAGGAAGGGATCCGGCTGATAAGAGACACTATTTGTCTATAAATGGTGAGTCATTTCTTCATTTCTCTGTACCTGACCGATGTAGTATAGTGTAGTGGCAAGTACCGAGGGATTGATTGTTCTCTCGGGGAATAGTGTCGTTAGGATTGAAAACTAAGTCAATTAGGTCTAAAGTTGAAGGTTGATTCTTTTGTATTTTATATTTTATGAAAGCGGTGAAATCTCGGTGGAAGGAGGGGCGGAATTTGTTGCTAATCAACTAACCCAAAAGCTACTAATTAAACTAATGCGCAAGAAAAGTAAATTAGGGTTCTACAAGAGAATTGAAGCGTATCTACCTATGATGTATTACTCCTTGCTAGCTATCCAATTCTACCTATTGAATGTAAACCTTGTTGTAACGGAAGGGTTGCTTTCCTTAATACCATTCGTGGGGCCGTGTACGATCTTTCCCAACTCTATAAGCTTCTACCTCTTCCTATGTCGAGCCGACAACTAGCTCCTAACATGGCCTCCTTAGTAGTCACTTATGCATTTAAAACAACCAATAACATTGGTGTACACAACCGAGAAACGTTTCTTAAGACGTTCAAGCACATTATCATAAAGGAAGTTGGCCAGTTTTCTTAAGTCTAACGCGAAATCAATCAATCAAACAAGAGACAATATGAAGCAAGAATTATAAACTAAATCAACTAGACCTATTGAAGTTGTCACACCTTAATTGATGAAGATAGACACAAACTTCAACAAGGAATCAATAAGATCTAATTAATTATAAACAAGTTTCACACAATCATAAGTAGACACAAGGTGAATTAGCCAAGCATAATTAATGGAGAACAATCAACAATAATGATAATTGAAGACATAATATAAGATTGAATCAATAAACAAACCATTACAAGATGTTTATGGAGTGATTAAGACCCTCTAAGTTGCTGGAAAAACACCTACCCTAACCCTAGAATCGGACTTAGGGTTTGGGGCTTACAAATAATGAAGTTATAAGGTTGTATTTATAGGCACTTTTCAGCCCGGCCCGTCTTGACGGCGTCAGCCCAACCTTGTCAGCGTCAAGACCAATTTTTCTTCACCAAATTATAGATCTTTTCGTCCCGATTTTTTCCTTTTTTGAATCGCTCAAATCCGAGTTCGTATGCAAAAGTTATGGCCAAAACAGTAACAGCTACCGCGCGCGTAAGTTGTGACTAGTTAACACGTGATGGCCTACTTGACCCTTTCAGGTTATAAGTCTTCTGAGCCATCACTCTTTAATTTAATACGTGATGGCCTACTTCCAAATACACGTGACGGCGTCAGGTGTAAATCACCAAAATTCTTTCTCGGGCATCACGTGTTAATTTCCATCAGCACCAATCTTCAAGTGACGACGTCAGCATCCAAAACGTGACGCCGTCAGGTGTAAAATCCCGACTTTTCTTGGTTTTCTTGTTCTCTTCATTTTTGAGCATAAAAACGTCCAAAAAGCTCCAAAATGCTTCATATTCCAGAAATCACGTCCCAAGTACCTAAAATGAAAAAGAAACAATTTAGGGCAATATTTGATCATAAAAAACACGATTTAGAGCTTAAATGACCCCTTAAAAGCGTAACATTTTTCGCCTCATCAGAGTAGGTATCTAATCACTTGTGATTTCGTGAATAGTTGTTACAAACAAATTTGTTTGGTTCGTGTTAAAGTGATGTTTTGATGATCCTAAAAGGACATGAGAATTTTAATATATCGATACTTGAAGCCAAATATATAAATAAATGTTTTCATTAGTTTATATTTGGGTCAAGTACCACATGCAAACATACCCTCCATCATTCATTAGTATAACAAAGAAATTAATATTCATCTTTTTTCAACTTGGCGTTATGGTCAAGTTAAAAGTATCATGTGTACCATGTTACCAAATAGACGAGGTTAGAAAATGATTAAATAAAAATGATTGATGATTTGATGGTGAATTGGATTTATCTCTCATGTTGTAAGAAAACCGGTTTTGATCAATCATAATCAAAGGACTATACAACAAATTACTCAATCAAACAAATTAAGTAAAAGGATGATTATTTATTTATTTATTTATTTATTTTGTAAAGGGGAGTAATCCTGCACCCTGGTAATATATAAACCAACAACGTTTAAATACAATGGATATGGGTGAAATCCCATATCTCAGCCCGTTACATAGGCAAAAAGCTTACATAACAAGATACTTCCTATTTTCTAAACAAGAAAACAAACCATTACTCAAAGGATAACATAGGACATAACGAAATAAAATTACTTTCTAAGACCTTGAAGCTTCGTGCCATACATGGCATTAAAGGCATCCAAATTCCCTGAAAGATCATAAACCTGGTTCGCATAATTATCGTAGTCATATTCATCATAATCATCCTCAAACTCTTGGCCACCACCGAATAGATTAGCAGACTCATCAAATGGGTTAGCAACCACCTCATCATCAGAATCAGAAACCACGATCTCTCCCACCTTAGAAAAAGGGTTAACTCTCTTAGTAGAAGAGGCGGACGAAGTACAAGAATCACTAGTTTTAGGAGCCACAAGCGACTCTTTCTCTTTCAAATCACTCACAAGAGGTTTTTGTGATGCAGTACCTGTCTTAGTAGACTCAACCTCATTAACTTCCATTGTACGACCAGAATCCACATCCTTATTAGTGTCATTAGTAGGAATACCCAAATCATCCGTATCATTCGTATTAAGAGCATCAAACTGGTTAGATATAGAGATCTTCGTACCACTCGAACTAGCCACATCAGAAGCATTTTTCTTATTGCCATCCACTTTCTTAGGTTCAGGAGTAGTCTTTTTGGGTCGATACTGAAACTGCTCACCCACAACTGGTTTAGTAAACCCTCCTTGACCCGGGATTGTAGGACCACCTTGCTTTCCTTTCTTTTTGTTATTAACATTCTTAAAACCATCATTAACAGGCATAGTAGGCTGAGCAGAGGGCACAACAACTTTAGGACAATCAATAAGAGTATGACCAAAGATCTTACACTTATCACAACGCGGTGGATTCCATTCGTATTCAACCCGAATCTTCTCAATAGTCGACCCTATACCATCAAGTAAAGGTATCTCAACAGTGAGGCTATCCCGAAGAACCTCATCCGACTTCACTTCAATCATGCATCTAGCAAATTAAACTACTACGGCCCCATGAGTCCTTGCACATTTGGCTAGTATAAGCATCTAACCTTTTGGGTGTACCAATCAATGTGGCAAGCAGACTAAGACCATCATCAAAAAACATAGCCAGAGGGACATCATGGAATTTAACCCACACCGGGATGTTGGTCAAATCCTCTTTAAGCAAATTGGTGTTTAATGTCCATGGTTTAAGAATAATAGGTACATTTCTAATTAACCAAGGACCGTTTTCAATAACATCATCAACACCTTTCTTCGAGTTAAACTTAAAGAAAAAGATCCCCTTTGCATTCATCATTACCTTCTATATACCAAACTTTGCCCACGCATTGCGTACATAGTAATCGACAACAGGAAAAGCAAGTCGTTGGCCAAGGAAGTACCCATACAGAGTATTCTCAAACCTAGTGTTCACCTCTTCAACCACTTTCATAGGTACAGAAATATCCACACTGTTTGATTTATTGCTACACTCCAGCCTACGAAAGTTAGAAATGTATTTCTTATGTTCATTAGAAGTAACACCAGCATACGATATAGAAGGTTGTTTCAAAGCATCTACACCAACCTTCTCAATACCAACAGCCCCATGTGCATTCGTATCAACCTTATCAGAACAATGGGACTTGTTAGAAGCCCCATGTGGACCATTCGGATCATTAACTAAAGGATCAAGTGAAACCGGCTTCACTTGATTATTCTTGTCCACAATCGTAGATAATTCAATATCTCCATCATCAACACTCTACTCAGTAATAATAGGACCAGACGATGCAAGTATAGGCTGATTAGAACTAGGATTAACATCCTTAGGCTTCTTATGTTTCCTCATAGTCACCTTCGACAAATCAACAGTAGCATTCAATTCATCAATATTCACATTAACAGGTTGTGTTAATGTATTATTCCCCTCTCCCAACTTAGAACCATCAGTAGCAACTTTAGAATTCAAAAAACCCCTATTGATCATCTCTCTAAACCCACGTAACAACAAGCAATATAACCAGAATCACAAGAAAAAAGAACACCTGTTTAAACAGTTCGAGTAAAACCCTAGAATAAACTAGGGTTTATAGCGATATAGTAAAATCAACTAACCCATAGATCCAATGTCGATTCACAGATGATATATGATGTCTTGAATTAATAATGAATCACAAACCGACTGTAATAAATCTGTTTCCAAATCGCTACAAAGAAAATAAGGAAACTGACTTAAAGAAAACCCTAGCTTTTGCGAATGATAGAACCCTAAACCAAACCAGAATCGTATAATAATTAATCCCATGATTAATGAATGAAAGTAGGGAATAAGTTAAAGGAACGATTGGTCAGGGATTTAGGGATTAAGATTGGTCGCCAAAATCGCTAAAAAGAGAGGGTGGGGAGAGTTTTTTTTATTCTCAATGTGCGTGTTTTTCATTCAGTAAAAGGATGATTTGCTTATAACATATTGAAAAAATGGAATAGATATAGATTGATTGGATTCATTATGCTCATAAACAACCATTCACAAAAGGTCCAAGGTTTAATCATCATTAGTTACTTAAATATGGCCAAGGAAAGGGTTTAAAATAGTCGAGAGGAAAACCTGACTAGGCTACGTACATAAGTCAAAGACTCACTCTCTTTTTGTAACCTTAACACAGTAAACCTCGTCCACTCATGGTTTACCCATTTACATAGATTATGCTTGTAACAAATTNTAGTTCATGATCAAAGGGTCATAATGAGAGTTTAAAACAAAAGTTCATTTTAGCAGGTACCCATCACTTGTTTCAAAAAGGTTCGTAGTATAATCCTATTTAAAAAGGTTTATAACAAGGGTTCATTTAGAAAAATCTTCCAAAAGATGACATTTGTAAAAGTGATCTTTAATAAAGGTTTTCGTAAGATATTCTTCAAAAGTGTATTTATGCAATTATAAAATCTCATATAAAAGTGGTCTTACAATCATATTAAAAGTGTCGTTGTAAAATAGTTACTCCTTCAAATGTTCCCATGTCATAATTAAGAAAAGAGATTTCACCTCCTGTTATAATATCAAAAAAGAATATCCAAGGTCTCACAAAGGTTCAAAGATTAAGGTCACAAAGGTTATCGAACGGATCATAAGAGTCCAAACGAATAACAATAGGATCACAAATACCGGTGAAACACATCAATCATGGAGCCAAGTACGAAGGATCATAACCAAGACCAAACGGAAGTCATAACACGATAATCAAGTTAAAGACAAAGTCAAGAGAGAGAAAGTGTGCACTCTTACTGAAAGAGTACGAAATATATGTACCTTGCCGAAACAACCAAAAGCTAGAACCAAATGAAGTAGACGGATCACTCCCGCTTCACCGATCCTAGAAGCAAGGGCATACGAATTATGACGAGTTCAAATTACCCAAGTTACCTCTTTTAGTTAACTTCTCATTTTTAGAAACTTTCCATATTTAGCAGCTTTATATTTTAGGCAACTTTCTATTTTAGGTAACTTTCCACTTTAAGCAAGATTACTCATTTTAAGTAACTTTATATTTTTAGTAGATTTCCAAAATTAGTAAGTTTCCACTAATAGCATATTTCCATGATTATAGAGATTTAATATAAAAATGAAAGTGAAAACACTTGTTAAACATTGTTATGGAGTTTAGAGTTCATTTTAGCAAGTCATAGTAAGTTTAGGGTTTAATTACATAGCTTTCCATATTTTAGGGTTTCAAATGTAAATATGCCACAGTTAAGGGTCTATTATGCAGATATCACAAGTTTTCACATTTTACACAAATTATACATAAGTTAACAATATCAAACCCTCAGGTTTACAAATATTTCACTTTAAACCCTTAACTTTCAAAAGTTACAAAACAAGTCCTTATACTTATTTAAATCACAATAATTACCATAATAATTTCATATAAGTACATATATCTTTAATTATCAGAATTTACACCATTTACCCTCTACTTTAATTAATATACGAATTCACCCTCAAGTTTCCAATAATTACATTTTAAACCCTAATTTTTAAATAATTACATTTTATATCCTTAAATTATCCAAATTGCAAACAAAACCTTTTTAATTATCAAAATTACACTCTTAGCCCTCCAATATTATTTACATACGAATTAACCATTATATTTATCAGAAGTTACAAAACTAACCCTTATATTCCAATTATATACAAATTGTATATATATAAATATATAATTTATAATTTAACCTTTTAATTACAAAACTTACCCATTTAGCCCTTGTACTAATTTATCCCATTTACCCCTGATCTGTTATGATTTCCAAAACATATCCTCAAGTTTAATAATTTACAAAACATCCCCTCCTATTTTCAAAATTCCATACGGTTTACAATTAAATCCCAATTCACAAACCCTAATTTTCCCACAATTATTAAATCATTATTACACTTCCATTTTTCATTAATTACAACATGCAAAACCCCAAAACCCTAATTCTAATTATTTTGCCTCATTTTTATTTATTTACGATCGGATGGAAAAGAAACAAGCCCAAACAAATCATACAAGCTTCGAATAATTTATGCCACATTTTATTAGTGTTCTATGATCATAATAACATGTTAAAAAAATATAAATAAGCTACAGAAAAATCGTATATAGCATAAAATCATTTTACACGTTTTTAGGGTTTTGGTTTTCTTTAATTCGTATCACTTACAATATAATGCATGGATCAATTTTATCATTTTATACTGATAATATAGAGTTGAAAGAGTGATATAAAAAATACCGGAATGTTAAAAATCTAAGGGAGCAAAGACTTGTGATTTTTCTTCTCTCGGGTGGAAAATACGACACAAATAAATCCCCAAAGTCTACCCCGATCACTCCACGACCTATCCAATATTTTTCCCACCTCCTATGGGCTAGAATAAGTACAAAAAAATGGTGATTGCCTCTGGAAAATATTTTTCCGCCGGTGATGGTTTTTGAGAGAGTTTAGGGTTTTTTTGAAATTTGTTTTAAATGAAAATGTGTATCAAAATTATATATAAGGCAAATGGGGTGATTGGGGCCGGATTTTAGGGTGAAGTGAATGAGAGAAAATCAGAGTTTATAATTTTCCATAATTAAGTTATGCATATCCCCTTTTTAAACAATTTGTACAACATTTAAATTCATTTGGACCTTGTTTTTGTATAATAGGCGTGGCATAATATATTCTATAAGTTTCAAATATCTCAAATGCTCCAACAAAATAATATTTATCATATGTTACTTATTTCCAAGTGTTTGGGATTTATTTGGTGTTTTAATTAAGTATTTATTTAGGTTTAAGTTATAGGGGCAATTTGGTCATTTTACATGTTTGGAAATTTTAGGTGTTACAGTTATTTACATCATTCTGTAGAAATTGTTTAGATTTGGCTCAGTTGATTATGATGTTTAAATCGAGCTATTAAATTTACATTTATAATTTCAATTCTTTAATTACTATTACCAACCATACATTAAAGGAACCTAGCTTGAAGCCAAAGATTATAACTTTCTATCCAATATAACTTTGTAATGTATATGATAGAAGAATATATACAAAGTCATCGAAACTATACATACACCTACACTACCACATGTATATATATCAACATCATCCAAGAATACATTTCATGTCGAATGTGACTCTTTTGGAATTTGTATGTTTTGGGTTTTCTCTCTTTTCACCTACTAGTATCGTTATACACATTTTATGATATTATCACATTTAGTTCAAGGGTGATATATATTGTCATTTACTAATGTACAATATTCTATTACAAGAAGTAAGACTATTGTATAATAGGACACGCGCCTTGTGAGGAGATGTTTGTCTTGAAGTTAAGTTTGCAACCTGAGCTTGTGAATCTTCATTTACTTGAGCAGCTTCAGTGGCATGAGCCAGTGGAACCTGTAGATGCATATATACGGTTCATTAATTTTCATGCAAACATGCATCTGTCAAATCCCTTCCAAAAAAGACATTATTCCTTCGGCCCAGATAATCCTACGTGGCACTAAAAACACATTCAAATCTCACAAACAAAAACACAGAATCTTTGTTCTCTCTCTAGAAAAATGTTAAAACCTTGTCCTAATCTTCTTGGTATACCAAGTCTAGTCTTATTTATTTTGTGTCTTTGTCTTCTCAGGTTACATGTTGAAGGTCTGATTATGTCATTCTTGAATTGTTGAAGTTTGGTGCCGCATTGGTAAAAGATAAAAGTTGAAGGAGCCTTGTGCAAGCTGGAAGGCTATATATTACCCCTAATCCCGTCATTAGAGAACACACCAAACCTTATACACATTCTCAGTCACCATCTTCTTACCTTTGATCGTTCGATCATTGTTACAGTGTATTTTAATCTTTTGTGTTTCTCTTCTTCTGTGATCACCATCTCATAGATATTAATCATTGTGTACTAATTTCAATAAAGCTTGGTGAAATGAGTACACAATGATTAAAACTTAACTTCAAGACAAACATCTCCTCACAAGACACGTGTCCTATTGTACAATAGTCTTACTTCTTGTAATAGAACTAGGAAGTGAATTAGGCCGTACTTAGTTTACTCTTGAGGTTTCGGAAATATGTATACGCACGTTAGTTTTTTTGTAAAACTTGTAATTTTCAAAAAAAGAACTACGGGGCTACAGCATAGTTATACAGCAAAAATGACAATTAATCTCATTATAATGTAATTTTTACTACAGACTTTCTTATAGTAATATTGGTAACATAATACTCATTAACATTGTCCCTTGCAAGCTGCATCCGGTCTCAAATAGATGGTCATACGTCCTTCTTATTGTTATTGCCATTATCATTAGATAGTACGTCTTTCACGTACATAAAAGTCAAGATAAACATGCCATGCAGTTGAGCATGTGACATTGTACTATTGTGTCTCCACATTTATATTTAGTTTTGTAATATGAATGTTATTCAAGATCAAATATAAGAATCCTCTAAGTGATAATTACTTTGATGTGTAAATTTTTTCTCGTAACAACAAAGTAGAGTTGAGCCTTACTCTACCAATGAAATATTATATTAATCTTTTAAAACTATTAGAATAAATGATACTTAATTTAGGAAGGAAAGATTATTAAATAAGCTTGGCCATTTCTGCATTGTACAAAGAACATCTCTTAACATTTGAAATCTAATTGGTCATGTACAGATTTTTTTTGAAACCATAACGAACATCAAAATATGAATCAATAGATATTTCACTACATGGAGACAAAACGTGTCCTTTTCTCACTCAACCCATCATTTAGCCCATCATTTTGTTGGTCCAATGGGTAAAGCTTATTCAGTTAAGCGAGCCCGGTTGAGAGTAGTACTGGTTTGGGTGATCAACCGGGAAGTCCTCACTCGGGGGCCCACAAGCTCTAATGATATTAGGCAATGAAGAGGAGAGCCTGTAAGCCGTTAGCTGCGCAGGTTCGAATCCAAGCCAGCCCCGGTTTTCATCCGACCGTTACTCCAGCGAGAAAACTCGTGTGGAGGCGGTACAGTTTCCGGGCGGAAGCCGTTCCCCACTAACCAGCGTGCACCCGGTTCAGACAACATATTCTGGGTATGTGGTGGTAGAGGGTCTGCCAATGTGGCGGGTGCGACTCCAATATATTGAATGTCACCTTAAAAAAAAAATTTTGCTCACTGAATACACATACTCTATGTACTTTGACATCACATTCAATTAATGGCTTGTACAAGTCAATAGTACATTAGTACTCACATCTTCTTTCTTCAGAAATTTCACCACCTTATGTCAATTGTCATGATGTTGTTTTGGTGAGACATCTTAAAAATCACTACCCACAATTTTTAAACTAAAGAAGAGACAAAGTATAGTTTTTGTTTCCTACTTAAATTTGCAAATATTATCCAAATAATCAAATACTATATAAATGTTACGGTATACAATTTTTTTGTGTGCCCAATAGTAATGTTTTGGTTTCTCTTTTTCTTTTCTGCGTAATATTGCTATATATATAATTTGTTACGATATACCATTTTTTTTGAGGTCGATCGATAAGATTCTCATTTCGTAAGAAAATGCGATAAAAGAGACTTTCAATAGAAGCATCAACGAGAAACTAATTAATAGGGGTGTTCATGGGCGGTTCGGCTCGGTTCAGTTAGAGATTTTAATTATCCAATGCGGGGCGGGTAGTTCATTTTACTATCTAAAATCGAACCATACTAGGCGGGTAACCGAACATGCGGGTACCCGAAATGAGCGGTTACCCGCTGTTCGGGTCACGGTTAACCATTTTAAAAAAATTAATCGAATCGAATTGGGCGAACAACAACATAAATTAGAACGTAATATGTCATTTTACTAAAATTAAATAACATTGAAGAGATTATAGTAATAGTAATTCTGTTATGCCACAATAAAAACATTCAAATTATCATATGTAACAAAATAACTAATCCGTAGTACTATTTATTTGACGTTTATAGGTTACGATCACATTAATCATATGTAATCCATGGACGTTAGTAAATGATCACATTAGAAAAGTAAAAATGCGTTATACGATAAAAGTACTGCAATAATATAGTTAATACTTGTACATTTTTATGAATGGTTTGTTAAAATCTACATGTATATTATACATGGTTCGGTTCGGGTAACCGCGGATAACTAAAATCAAAAACCAAAACCGGACCGTGATAAGCGGGTTTTTCCGGTTTCGGGTTTTCTCGGTTTCGGTTTCTTCGGTTATCGCTTTTTTGCGGTTTCGGGTTGAGCGGATCGGTTCGGTTCGTCGGTTTCTCGGATTTTTTGAACACCCCTACTAATTAAGTGTAATATACCACTATTTCAAGAATTGTGGTATAAAGTTTCCAAACATGCTTTCAACCTCATGCACAAAGAACTCCACCTGTCGATCACCCCAGAAGAATGTAGCCATAAGTTGCGGGAAAATTTCGGACTACCATGCTTTCACGAGATGCAAATCTATGTATATCATGGTAAGTATATTAAATTTGTAACTATCAAGTTGTTTTCCACATTAATATCAGTAATTTATACATTAATATCAGTAATTTATACAAGTCACTTTAATTGAATTCAGGATGCCCCATTCCACTGGAACGAATTGATATTTTTTGGAGAACCCTATCTGTTCCGTGGCCTGTTATCAATAGGCCCCCGCCTGAAGATAGCTCTTCCAGCGAACCTAGTGATGATGATGATGACGATACTTCTTTTAATGATGGCGTGCGGCAATTCAAGAATATTTTTAGCAAATCAACATCGTTTGTCAAGAAAAATATGTTAACAAAGTTGAGAGAGATATTCCAGCCTGAAGCTGTTGACACACGTGAACCAGCTATTCAAAAAAATACCCGTGGACGTCCGAGCGTAAAGGACAAAAAGGGCAAGGCTACACAAGTCCCGGACTTGAATGAAGTCCCTGACTTGGATGAAGTACCAATCGTAGATCACCGAAGAAGTATAAATTCAAGATCTACAAAAGTCCCGAACTTGCGGAAAGAACCTGCAAGACATAGCTCTTACACGGGTGATAGTCTACGCCACAGATTATATGCTGGAGATAGTGTGAGCAATGATTTTATTGAGCATATTCCACATATTTTCCGTCCATACGTAATAAGCATACACAATGTGCGGGGTGATGGAAATTGTGGGTTTCGGTGCGTTGCCCACAGCCTTGTTCAAAACAAAAATAGGTGGGCCGAAGTCAGACATATGTTATTGCAAGAGTTAGATTATCATAGGCAAACTTACATAAATATGTGGCAGCAACATGACTTTGACCTACTTTGGTATACAATAGACTGGTTCAATGGAGGTGCACCTATCGGTCGCTGGATGGTGATGCCACGCACGGGGCTGGTTATCGCTTCAATGATTCACCGACCTGTTGTATTTATATCCCAACAAGGTTGGAACACATGTTTTCCGCTTTTTACCGGGCCAAACTTATCACAAGGAACCGACCCCCTTGTGATTGCCCGTGTGGGGGAAAGAGACTATGCTCACTACATTTTACCGACGCTAGACAGAGATTCTCCACTACCCCATATCCACCCACAATGGAGGTATTTCAGAGAGCCAGTTGCAGCTGAATAGGAAACTTTGTATCAACATCGACTAATGGTTCATTGATTTATGTTGTAAATAATTATACCGACAAAACCATTGTAAATGATTAATGATTTATGTTGTAAATAATAGAGATACCGACAAAACATAGTGAATCACATGTAAAAGTTATTTATATTTGTAAAAATGTAATTTTTGTATTTGTAAAGGTTGTTAAATATAAAAGTTGTAGCATAACATGGTGGATGATCAAAAACAGGTGGTGCAGCAGCAAAACGTGGTGGAGCAGTAGCAAAACGTGGTGGAGCAGCAGAATAACGTGGTGGAGCAGTAGCAAAACGTGGTGGAGCAGTAGCAAAACGTGGTGGAGCAGCAGAATAACGTGGTGGAGCAGCATAACGTGGTGGAGCAGCATAACGTGGTGGAGCAGCAGCAAAACATGGTGGAGGAGCAGCGAACTAGGCTTTTGGACAGCATGGTGGAGGAGCGAGTCTACCAGGTTATCGAGCATCAGGAATTATTGAATTTTGCAAGCAGGATTAGGGCTCGTGAAATTTTCTATGAACAATTGAAAGAAAGGAATGATGGGACGGAAAGGGATGCGAACAGGGAAGAGAGTTCTGGTTCGAACCGGTTGGGGTGAAAGTTTTTAATGATTATGGTGTTTGTAAGGTTTTAGTATGTTTGTAATCTGATGTATGGAATGGTTGCTACTTTTTACTCCTTGATTGTAGCAGTACCTTCTTTAAATAATATGTTAACGTTGTCGTTTAATTAATAATAACAGTTGTTGTTGCAGTTATTTAATGTAATAATATTTAACGTGCTATTATACAAACAAAATAATTATACAAAACATTACACATATACAAACAAAATAACAGTCCCGGACTTTATTTATTAAGCATAGTATATGCTTAATTTGGAGAGTAGGAAGGTGATGGTGGAGAAATAGGTGAGGATTGTGGAGGTGGAACAATAGGTGAGGATGGTGGAGGTGGTGGTGGTGGTGGGTTGGTTAACAAGTGTTCAATATATGAAAACATATATTGAATTTCATCTCTAAGACCAAAGATTATGGTTCGGTTGTGGATGCAACAAAGGCAAGTATCACCATGAGCTTCAAGTAAGCTCCAAGGTACGGGATTGACAAAGAATGGTGGTGTGATTGGTGGAGATGGGACATGAGCATCAAGTGGTGTTATTGGTGAAAGTGAGATGGTAAGTTTGGTGGAAAGAGGTTCTTGTGTAGGATGTGGTGATGATGCTTGTGGTGATGACAAGTGTGAGTTTATGTAGTCATTTATTGATGAGGTTGAAGGTATGGAAGATGAAGAAGTTCTATGAGTGGAAGGTGTTTTAGATGGTGCATTTGGTGCACTTGGGGATGAGCATTTAGNGTTCCATGAGTTGATGGTGTTTTGGAAGGTGCATTAGGAGCACTAGGAGATGAGCATTGAGGTGGTGGTGATGGTGTTGTGTTGTCTTCATTAGTTAAATCAATGAAGAGTTGTTTTGGAGGGACAATGACAATCTTTTGTTTCTTTTAGGCCTTAGAGATGGAGGTGCTTAGTGAAGACATGATGGTTTAGGTTGATGGAGATGAAGAATAATGAGGTGAAGAGTGTTCATTTGGAGGGAATTTATAATATGAAAATGGTTGGTTTAGGTAAGTTTTTGAAGTGGTTTAAGGAGATTCTAAAATCAGTTGGGTTATAAGGAGAAATGGTAGCTGATACTAGAGAAAGAGGTCACAAGATGCAAAATAAAATAGTAAACTCAGTTCCAGATGGCCGGTCCCCTTAATTGTAGGCCGGCCCCCTTAATGATTAAGGGGACCGCTTAGGAAAATTAAGGGGGCCGCCCATCTGGTGTTTTCCTAGGCGACCAGAAATCAAAAATTTGCAGAAATGGGTTGGTTTTCAAATGTATGTTTCCAGCAAGCTCTATTTGAAGCATATACTCTTGGAATGTCTAATAGTTCAATAATAATAATAATAAGTAGTTCCACATCAACGACTCTATTTCTTCTTCCTGCCTATAATCTTCCTGAACATCTTTCCTACGGACTTGAATCCTCCTCTAACTTCTTCATGCATTTGCTGAGTTCGGTTCATTAAGGACGTTTGACGGTTGAAGAGGAGTTCATCGGTACGTTCATGAGGAAGAGGAATTTGATAGTCGGTATAATCAAGATTAGGAAGATCATCAACAAAGGTTGTGGGAGATGGGGTACTAACACGCGAGGTGTCTTCTTCCTCATCATCATCATTGCCTCGATGAGATGTCGAACCACGAGGCATAGAAAATAAAGGACCACGAGATTTTCCTTTGTCACTTCGAGATCGACGAGTACGAACAATAGTGAGTTGATTCAAAGTGGGATGAACAAGCACATAGAAATCACTCCGAAGATCTGGGTAGTGTTCCATGATATGACGATTAAGTCGAGTGAGGAACATACCTTAAGGAAGGTTGGCATTTAGAGTGTTTTTGGCAGTCATGATTCGATGGACAAAGAGATAAGCGAGAATTGTAGTTTTCTTCAGCAACTACACAATACAACATGTGGGCGATGCTAGCCATGAGATGATCACGGTGACCGCCGGTACCAATCGCATTCTCGCGAATGAGTTCTTCCCAATTTTTCATGTCGGGGCTTAGCACTTTGAGAAGGATTTGATTTTCATGAATATTGACATTTTTCGACTTGATTTTGCGACTAGTCGTACCACGTTCTAGTTCAAGCAGTCGACGAATATCTTCAGGACTTGGAATCTCAGAATAGTATGGACCATCCTGAGGACGATTTCGTTCAAGTGAAGAAAGATCCCATTCATTTGAGTATACAGCTTGGCCGTTGTATGGGATTCTGAGGATTTGTCCAAACTGAGCAAGAGTAAGAGTGATGAATTGATTTTGGATCATGAAAAAGATGAGAATTTGGCCATAGGGATCGGTTTGCACCGTCACCTGGCTATAGAAGTTGAGAACAAATCGGAGAATGATTGGTTCGTTGATTTTGAAAAGACAGTCAAGACGAATATCGGTGAACATTCTCTTGATTTGATCGGATTCATAGAAGGATAGATCGACAATTCTACCCTCGTGAATGTTTCTATTTTCAATGGGACGATAGAAACATGCAACGGAAGGAGACATGCCAGGAGTGGTGGAAACTTTAGGAATGTATTGCTTGGTTTTTGAAACGTCACCAACCGTGGTTTTAGGCATTTTCACCTAAACAATATAACAGCAAAAATAAAATTAAGACAAAAACAATTAACATGCATATGTTATATATAAATATATGCAATACATGTGGAACGGAAGCCTACTTCGACCAAAAAAAATATCCTAGGAAGTAGTTTCACAATGTTCCTTGTTTTTAATTTTTAACTCGCTTAAAATGTATCTTATGATGTCAAAATGTAGTTGTGGAATTAGTTCAATATATTATCAAGACTATCCAAACATCACTTTGGACATCATAATTCATTTAGAAATTTGGCTAGATATATATTAGGTTATATATCTTGCTATCTCTTACGAGTTTGACCAACACTAAGCTTGTTTAGAAAGTGAAAATGTGAATTTTGGTTTTTAAAATATCTTTTTCAAGTTAAACCAAACGCTCCCTTAACTAGATGAATATCGACCGAAACATCAACATATATATTGGTTATATATCTTGATGACTTCTATAGACTAGAATTATGTTAAAAAGTTTAACAAAATAGTTTTAAGATTTAAATTAATTCATTTAGGTATGCTTTGTTCATGAACCAAATGCCCATGTTGACTTCATGAAACTTTTTACAATGATTTGAAAAGTATGTTTTGGTTGTTTAAAACATTAAATCACTACAATGTAGTAGGTTTTAACTAGTTTTTAAGAATTATATCAACAATGTGCTATTTGAAAAATAATCTTAGTAAGGGTTTATGGGTGATTAGAAATTTTAACAATATAATGTGTTATACTTAGTTTGAGTAGCAATTCTTCGTCCTAATCTTATGGGGAGCATTTAGTTATGCAATTTCTAGAATTAATTTTACTTAAATTCGGATTTAAATAAATTTTAATAAGATACCTAATTATTGATTAGACACTAAATTGAATGAAATTAGATGAAATGTATGTTGGAAAACTTACAAGAGATATTGTTACATGTTTGGTTAACGTTTGCCCCTTGCGAAACAACCCCGGATTGGTGATTTGGTGAAGGATTTTGGTGGTTTTGGGTGTTTAGGGTCGTTCACAGCAGTAGGGGGAGAAGAGATGTTTGAACAAATGGAGTGTTTGGCAAAAATTTTAAGTGGAAATCGAGTTTGGAAGTATCAGATGGCCGGCCCCCTTAAACTTTAAGGGGACCGCCCCCAATTACAAGCCGGTCCTCTTAATTAATAAGGGGGCCGCCCGCCAAAAGGGAAAATATTTGCGAATTGGATTCTGATAGCAAAATATTTTTATGTATATAGATATATTTATGTTATATCGAAACTACGTTGGAGTTTATAAGCACGAGGAAGGAATATTTGACGTTTTTAATTAACATTTAGCTAATCAAAATATATCTTGATGATTTTGGATAAAATGATCAAGATGTCAAATTTACAAAGGATTTGAGAGATGAGAGGGAATGTGTTTATATAAGTATATATATGTGTGTGTGGTCTATATAAAATATATATATTATATAATAATAATTAATATATGATATACGATATATAATTATAAATATATTATATATAATATACATTATAATATATATATATATATATATCATATATACTTAATATAATATACTAGTATGACTAATGATATATATGTAGTGTTAATGTGGATTTTAGATGAGGAAAATGGGAGCCCGGCCGCTCAGCGGCGATAGGATTTCTGTTTCATTCTATTATAACGTGGGCGAAGGTTCTTCATTCATATTTCTCCTTCGTGTTGATCCACTTAACTCTATATCTTCATCACCATGAGCTTTGTAAAAGCGGACACAAAAGATTTTTGTGTGTGAACGTTAAAAGTTCAAAAGTAGCCAAAAGGAAGGAAAGGGTTCGAGACGAACAAGTTCCCTGGAGTTATAGAAGTCAACCTAAGACGTATCCTAGGTAGTGCATGTATATGTATTACTTATTTATTAATATATAAGTGTGTATATATACATATAATATATATATGATATACTATATATATAATAGTATATATTATAGTATTATATACTATAATCATATAATAGTACTTATACATATACATATATATATATATATAATATCATATTGATCGTGAGTATGTATGTATATATATACATACTACATACATAATATCTATGTACTGTATGTATCGTATTGTTGTATATATATAATATATAAATATTATTATATATATATAGTATAATAATATGTATATACTAATATAGTATAATATAATATACTATATAGTATTGATTATATAGGGTATATAGTATGTATTATGATAATGATGTATGTAATAATAATATAGAATATATATATATATATAATAGATAATATATAATATTATAATAGGAGTATATATACTCTATATATAATAATAATTATGGTTCATGGCAAAAGAAGAAGGTAAAAATAATCATGCAAACAATAGCACCAATAAAATGAATATATAAATAATATATATATATTAATATATGATTATACTATATAATAAACTACCTAATATATTATATAATTAATATAATATAATATATGTATAATATCTACTATATATATTTATATATATACATAAAATAGTCAGGCAAAAGAAGAAGAATAAACTATAATGCAAACAAGCACCAATAAAAAAGAAATTATCTACGCATGGCAATGAGTAGTGAAAGAATGGCGTACCCAGCGGTGTTCAACAAAAATCTTCTAAATCTTCAAGATGATATATAGACTTTGCAAAAGTCTATGGTGAGAAAGCTCCAAGGTAGTCTTATGGAATGTTGATCTAGCTATTCGGTCCCCATTGCCTCTTTGGTCCAAAGTTGTTTGGTCCAAACATGTTTAACATTTGGCTAGGATTCATGAAAGGTGGTAGTATTCCCCAAGGGTTATAGCTTGGTTGATAGTTCCACATTTGATTACTAGTGTTATTGTTGTTTTTTTTATTTTGGTTTCTTCTTGGTTGAGGTGTTTTAGATCTAGGGTAAGAGTTATTTGGCTTCCTAGGTGGTGGAGTTTTAGATCTTGGTTTAGGTTTAGAGGATCCTACTTCGGTTTTTACAGATGGTTTATAAAATGTTTTTATTTCTTCAGCACTAGCAAGAGGTATTTTCTTATTATTTATGAGTATGTATTTGGGATGTGCTTCTAAAGATGTTAGTTTACTAGATTCGCTTTCAAACTTAACATTTTATGTTTCACTAGTTGAAGCTTCAATTGGGTTAAATCCTAAGCCGGTTTTGTCTCCGGATATTCTTTGAATGCTCATTATTTTCTTAAGTAAGTTACTACTATTTTCAAGTTTGTCAAGTTTACAAATTTCTTCTCTAAGTATTTTATTTTCACTTTTAAGCTCTTGACATAATTTACATTCTTCAACAATTTCTTTGTGTAACACCTGGTATTTTTCCTAAAACCTAATCCTAGCCAAACTTCTATTTTTAGAGCCTGAAACATTTTAAAACTTTAAAGCATGTTAAATTGGATTTGAGGAGCGTGAGATATATTAGGAACGAGAATTTATTTGTAGACTAGCTCAGCACAACCTAGAGAAACTCGAATTTGTTTCACTTGCCAAATTATTTGATTTATTATGAGTTTGAGAAAAACTATGAAGTTTATGCTTGATTTTATTGGAAAAACTATTTCGCGAACGATGGCGCAAGTTTTATAATTTTTCGAGTCCGTTTGCTAAGTCATTTGAGTCCCGAACCATTTTATGAAGAAGACTAGCTAAAAACCACCCATCTACACGCCCTATATACTCACAATACTCCAGCTCTTTACCTCACAAACACACACTTTCCACTCTCTCCCTTTCTCTCTCTAAGGTCGCCGGCAAAACAACCCCACGCCAATTCGGCACCGAATATTTCCGCCACCCTGAGCAACACACTACCTACGACTTATGATGGACCCCGACTCATCCCGCACCGTTTCACCCCAAAATCGCAACGCGCCCGTAATCGTTGAATTTTTAGATTCGACTTTCGTGTTTTCGCGGCAAAATCATCCGTCGAGTTTCGTGGTAACCGAGCACGTCCCGACCATTTTAACATGTTTCTTAATAAAAACCG
>LBNU01009334.1:155870-171585 GCA_014162995.1 Artemisia annua | reverse complement strand
AATAGAAACTAGGCACATTTATAGTAAACGACCACAACTCGGGACGTTTGAAATGTGACCAAAACATATCATTCGATTTACAAACCGTTTAGAGTACAAGTACTCTTTAGTCAAAGTTGCAGCGGAAAGGTAAAATAAATCAAATAATTTGGCAAATGAAACAAATTCGAGTTTTTCTAGGTTGTGCTGAGTAAGTCTAGGAATAAATTCTCGTTCCTAATATATCTCACGCTCCTCAATCCAATTTAACATGCTTTAAAGTTTTAAAACGTTTCAGGCTCTAAAAATAGAAGTTTGGCTAGGATTAGGTTTTAGGAAAAATACCAGGTGTTACATTTCAACTCACCATATCTGTGATAAGTGACGAGTTGACTAGCCCACAAGAAAATGGCTTGTGGTAAAGGCTGTGGAAAAACCATTTGTATGGTAATTAGTTCACCATGGTTGTGATAAAAGAACTAACTAGTCCAAAAGCAAACGGCTCTTGGTAAAGACTAAACAAATCCGTTGATAGCTGATGATTTGCTAAAAATCATATGGTTATCAATGTACCATGGTTTACTTAACCTAAACATTGGCTACTCCTGTAACACCTGGTATTTTTCCTAAAACCTAATTCTAGCCAAACTTCTATTTTTAGAGCCTGAAACGTTTTAAAACTTTAAAGCATGCTAAATTGGATTTGAAGAGCGTGAGATATATTAGGAACGAGAATTTATTTGTAGACTAGCTCAGCACAACCTAGAAAACTCGAATTGTTTCACTTGCCAAATTATTTGATTTATTCTGAGTTTGAGAAAAACTATGAAGTTTATGCTTGATTTTATTGGAAAAAACTATTTCGAGAACGATGGCGCAAGTTTTATGATTTTTCGAGTCCGTTTGCTAAGTCATTCGAGCCCCGAACCGTTTTATGAAGGAGATTAGCTAAAAATCCCACCCATTACACTCACCTATAAATACCCCTCACAATTACTTCCACTCATTTTACCCTCACAAAAACACACACACTTTCTCACTCTTCCCTCCCCTTTCTCTCTCTAGGTCGCCGGCAAACAAAACCCCACCGGCGCCGCCACAAATTCCGGCCACCGGAATATTTTCCGGCCACCCCTAGCAACACCACCTACCTAGACTTATAGATCGGGACACCCCCGACTCATCCCCGCAACTCGTTTCACCCCAAAATCCCTAACGCGCCCTAGATCTTGATTTTTAGAATTCGACTTTCGTGTTTTCCGGCCAAAATCATTTCCCGTCGAGTTCTCGTGGTAACCGAGCACTCCCCCACCATCTTTAATCATGTTTTCTTAATAAAAACCCATTTAAACATAAACCCTAAATTTTAATTTTTATTTATCCGAATTTTTTTCTTAATAAATCTTTATTAAAAACGTTTTTTATTAATGTTTTAATATAAAATCGTGTGGAAAACTACTCTTGGGTCGTTTGGACCGTGACTCGGTCGCGACTCGGTTGACTCACCGAGTCAACTCGGTTGACTCGGTGAGGTTTGATGTATTTTGATGTTTGGGTCGAGTTGGGTAGCGAGTGGAAATGTATATTTGGTTGTTTTGTTTAATTTTGGGTCCGTTTGGTTGTGTTCGTGTGTCGGCAGCCGTGACCCACCACCACCGAACCATGGTGGTGGTGGTGGGTGGCATATTTTGTTGTTGGTTGATGTTATTGGTCACTTGGGTTAGTGGTAATTAGGTTTGGATGAGTTGTGGTGAAGCCGAAGGTATAAGCGAATTGTATTGTGATGTTGTAATTAGTTTAGTTGACGGGTTTAGGATTAGATTTGGTATTTTTGGTGGAAGCGAGACATGGGATTGTGATGTTTGTTGTGGATTTGGTTTTGGTTATGTTTTGTCGGGATTGGTTATTAGTCTCGGATGGTTATTGTTATTATTATAACCTTGTTATTATTATTATTAATTTTAAACGGTAAATATTAATACGGATTAATAACTATGAAACTAAAATATAAAATTGTTAAAGTTAATTTAATTTGGATGACGGACTTGGTATCCGCTTTGATGACTTATATTATGACTTGTGAGCTTGTATTGGACGTATTGGATTTGCGGCTATGGTTATTTGGACTTATGGACCCTTTGGTACACGAGACGGTAGGGTACGTTAGGCCCTTAAAGATCTTAACGTACCTGGAACCCGAACTATACGAAATGGTCGATAAACCTGAACAACTAATGGACAACGTGAATGATATATCCAATCATATTAATATCTACACTTATATTATTATTAACGTTATTTGTATTTAAAAGAGTCGATGACTCGGGAAATGCTTTATAAACGGGCAGGTCATGCCGAAATTTACTAAAATTAATTATTATCTTTACTATACTTTATCAAATATAATCTTAATATATTTTGGGAAATGGGTAATACCGAGACTATTAGGAATTGTTGTCTTTATCTATTCGTGTCTTTTATTCTTTTCTGTTCTTCCTTTCTTTTGACGAGTATTCTTCGAGTCTTTGTTGTTTTCTCATATGTTTTAAGGTTCGCCGACTTGTTCTTTTCTATCTTTCTTCCACACGAGACTACTTTTGGAAAATGTTTTCTTTCAAACGCCATCATCTTTTATAAAACTTCATTCAAGCATTAACTATTAAAGTATTCGAGTACTATTGCTGAGTTATGATATTTATATGATTAGGTTGTGCTGAGGATTGTCTGCTGTGAGGCGTATTTGTTTGGTTGACATATATATCTCGTTACCTGCTGTTGTTAAGGTGTGATTCATAGCCCCACTTTTTATCTTTTAAATGTTTATAAACCCATGGGGTGAGATACATGCTTTAAATGTTTTCTGAGCACAAGTATTTTTGGTATGCTTTCCTGATTGGTATGCTTTCCTGACGATGTGCTAAGTAGCTCTGCCTTGCCTATGCAAGACCCTCAGATCATGAACCATTAATCACTTGCGAGTGAACGCGAATATAGGGATATAGCGCTATAGGAATTGACCCTCCCACTCCTTTTGCTAGATAGGCAAATTGTGGTGTACTATATTCGATTTGTCGAGTAAATGGCAAGTGCTCGACCTTGAGGGCATTGTTATACTATGAAATTCCGCGGTTATATTGATATTATGATTGTGGTTAACGTTTGCGTGTCATGAGCTTAGCATCATCAACAATGTTATATGCACAGGGATGCCTCTATACATTGGTTGTTATCTTGATTACCCGATATTAGCATATGTTGCTCATATCTTATGATTAAACCTTGTGCTCAACTTTATATTTTAAACCTATGGATTACACTCAACCTTTGTGTTGACTTTTTAAGCATGTATTTTCAGGTAATGATGTTTAGCTTGGCATGATGATATAATGGGCGTGGAGGAGTGGCATTGGCTGGAGGGGCATTCTGTCACGGCAGCTTAACTACTTTACTACCCTATTTTTACATGTCATTCGTCAAACCTTTTCGTGTCTTATACTTTTCCGCTGCTATACTTTGTCTATTTTCCGCTGCAAACTCTATTTACTTTTCCGCTGCTATTTTATACAAAGAGTACTTGTACTCTAAATGGTTTATAAATCGAATGATGTGTTTTGGTCACATTTTAAACGTCCCGAGTTGTGGTCGTTTACTATAAATGTGCCTGGTTTCTATTTTCGTAATACCCCCAGCACTGTAGCTGCCATATTTGAGTTGGGGGTGTTACACTTTGCCTTTTTCTAATTTATGTATTTTAATTTTTAGTTCTAGTATTTCATTTTCTAATTGGTTGTTTATACGTTTTAGTGTTTGTTTTTAGTCATTACTTGTTGTCCTAATTTGCATAGTCTATTATACTCATTATCTAAATCATTTTTGTTGACATAAATAATGCCTAAAAACATTGTTAATATTTATTGACATCTCTATGTTTTGATAATTACAAAACGTAAAATCATTGAACTAAAAAATTATAACGAAAACAAGTATTTAGCGATAAATATCTCACTTTACATCCAAATCACTTAAGGTATGAATAAACAAAGTGTTTATTGCATTTTATGATCAAAAAGGAAATTTTTCTCAATCATTAGACTCTTTATAAAATGTCACAAACATTTTATATCTTTCACAAAATCATTTTTGAAATTAAAAGAATATCTTTAAATAATTATAAATATATGAATTCAAATTTCTAACCAAAAATAGCAAATATGATCCAGAAAAACCTTCCCCACAAAAGGACAAACAAACCCAACGTTCTGGAGGGGCGGCCCCCTTAATTCCTAGGCGGCCCCCTTAATGATTAAGGGGACCGGCCCATAATTAAGGGGATCGGCACGCTCCAGAACAATATTTTTGTTGCCTATAAATACTGGTCCATTTCACAGATTTTTCTCACCTTTTGCACCCCAAAACTTTCTGATCTAAATCTCCATTTCTATTTCCTATAATCCTTTGATCATATATACATTAATCTTTGTTTCAAATTGATCCAAGTCTCATTCTTTCAAGTGCAAAAGAAGAATACTTCTGTTCACCAAGACAAGAAGTATTACAACTTGTTGTGACCTCCACATCTAAGTTGTTTGAGCATCATTCATTACAAACATCTCTTTGTGTAATTAGTTGTGAATATTTGGTAGAATATAGTTTAGCAAGGTGTGTAGATAGAAAGATTTAGGAGTAGATTGTTGTGTTGTAGATTGTTGGGAAGTAGATAGTTGTGAGAAAGATAGTTGTGGAATAGATAGCTGTGAAGATAGATAGGTGTGAAGAAGTAGTGTTGTAATTAAGGTGTGACTAGGTGTGAAGAAGTTGTGAAGAAGGTGTGATTAAGGTGTGACGAAGTTGTGGTGTGTATATTGGTGTGTAAGGTTTTCTCCGCCATAAAGGAGCTTGTTGACATAGTGAAGAAAACTCTCGAGTTAGGTGCTCGGGGAGTGGAGTAGGGCAAGGAAGGTGTCCTTGTAGCCGAACCACTATAAATCTCTTGTTTCGCGGTTCGATCTTTCCATCTCTTACTTATTTCGTTACTTACATTATTATAGTCTTAGCATTTAATTGTAGTTGTTTATATTGTGCAAGACTTGAATTCACATAATATCGAATCTACAATTTTTGTAAGTAAACAAAACACGCAAACAAACTTTTTATAACAAATTAAAAAGACGTAAAACTATTCAACCCCCCCCCCCTTCTAGTTTTTCACAATTGGTATCAAGAGCCACGTCAAGCGAGATTTTTTAAAATATATTGTATTTTAAAACTTGCAACGATTTATGAAATCTGAAAAATATTTAGAAGGGCAATCGATGCAAAGACCACCACTATTTGAAAGTGATGGATTTTTATATTGGAAAAATAGATTTGAAACTTATGTGAAATCTAAAGATCTTGATCTTTGGCATGTTATTACTTTTGGTGATTTTCCCCCACTCAACAAAATCCGGAAACTAAAATGGATGAAATTGTACCTTTTGAAAAACAAAATGATGATTTGAAAAAGAAACTAGCTAAAAAAAATGAAGCTAAAATGGTAATTTATAATGCGTCACCGCGCAAAGAATATGAAAGAATTTTTATGTGCAAAACCGCCAAAGAAATTTGGGATTCATTACTTATTACTCACCAAGGTAATAGTCAAGTCAAAGACAATAAAATAAATCTTCTTGTACAACAATATGAACAATTTACGATTCCGGAAGAGGAATCAATTGATAATGCTTTTGCTAAATTTAACACTATTATCACAAGTTTAAAAGCACTTGATGAGACATTTTCTAGTAAAAATTGTGTTAGGAAATTTCTTAGGGCATTGCATCCAAATGGCGAGCTAAGGTCACGGCAATTGAAGAATCAAAGAATTTGATGACGTTATCACTTGATGAACTTATTGGCAACTTGAAGGTCCATGAAGAAATTATAAGAAGAGATTCGGAAACGGTCAAGGTCAAGAAAGAACACACTAAATCTATTGCTCTAAAAGCCAAAAAGGAACCTAGTGACGATGATGACTCAAGTGACGAGAGTGAAGACGAACAATATGCAATGGCCGTAAGAGAATTCAAGAAATTCTTCAAAAGACGAGGAAGATTCACTAGATTACCACGAGACGAAAGAAAGTCGTTCCGAAGAAATAGAAGTGATAACTACGGGAAAAGAAATTGTTTTAGATATGGAAGTCCAAATCATCTCATTGGTGAATGTCTAAAGCCACCGGGTTATGAAAATCAAGGTGCCTTTGTTAGTGGAACATGGAGTGATAGTGACAAAGAAGAAGTGGAAAAACCAAGAGACGAAAAATGTTTTGTAACCAAAGCAACCGATGAAATATGTTTAGAAATAGACTTGGAGCCCGACGAATGGATCAAGGATAGCGGATGTTCGAGGCACATGACGGGGAACCGCAAGCTATTTTCTATGTATAAGGCATACAATGGAGGTTGTTATTTTCGATAGTGACTTGCGTGGAAAAATCATTGGCAAAGGTACGATTTCTCAAGACTCACTTACTATTGAAAATGTTGAGCATGTAGATAATTTAACATATAACTTGCTTAGTATAGACCAAATATGCGATAATAAATGTAGGGTTACCTTTACCGATAGGGATAGCGAAATAGTTAAGAATGGAAAGGTCATAGGTAGAGGAATTAGGAAAGGAGGCATATATGTTATGAAACTAGGAAACAAACCGGAAAATAGGATATGCCTAGCAACCCTAGATGAAAACTCCACTTTGTGGCATAGGAGATTAGGAGATGCAAACATGCAACAAATACAATCTTTAGCCTCTAAAGAACTAGTTAGAAACTTGCCTAACCTAAAATATGACAAACACTTTTGTGATGCTTGTAAAATTAGAAAACAAGGTCATGCTAGTCACAAAGCTAAGAATATAGTATCCACTACTAGGTGCCTAGAATTATTACATATGGATCTATTTGGTCCACCCGCTGTGTGGAGCTATGGAGGAAACAATTATACCTTAGTAATAGTAGACGACTATTCACGATACACGTGGACTAGGTTTTTAAGTGACAAAACCCAAGCCTTTGAAAAATTTGAAATATTTAGTAAAATGATTCAAAATAAATTAGGATGCACAATAGTAGCCATTAGGACGGACCATGGTAGGGAATTTGATAACGAAGTACAATTCGGAAAATATTATGATTTAAATGGAATATCTCACAATTTCTCCGCTCCTCGTACTCCTCAATCAAATGACGTAGTGGAAAGAAAGAATAGGTCACTACAAGAAATGAGTAGAACAATGTTAAATGAATAATCCATCCCACAAAATTTTTGGTGTCACGCTGTAGATACATCAACATATATTATTAATAGGGTATCAATTAGGAGAATTTTAGGAAAAACTCCTTATGAGTTACTAAGAGGTAGAAAACCTAACTTAAGCTACTTTAGGGTATTCGGAAGTAAATGCTATATTTTAAACACTAAGGATTATCTTACTAAGTTTGACCCAAAATCTTACGAATGAATATTTTTAGGCTACTCGCAAAATAGTAAAGCATATATAATACTTAACAAACACACTATGAAAGTAGAAGAATCATTAAATGTAACATTTGATGAAACACCACCACCTCCTAAAACATTACCTTTAGAAGATGATGACTTAGTCGAAGATGAAGCTATTGTGGTTAATAAAACAAAACCCATAGGAAATGATAATGAAAACATAGACCTAGGAAATAACGAAGTCGTAGATATTAAGGAATCTAAATCACATCCATTAGATAACATAATAGGAAGTCTTAATCAAAGAACCCTTAGGTCACAAGCCCAAGATAAAAATAACTTCTTTTGTTTCCTCTCAGCAATAGAACCTAAGAATATTAATGAAGCATTAAAGGATGAAAGTTGGGTTATAGCCATGCAAGAAGAATTAAACCAATTTAAGGCTAATGATGTTTGGGAATTAGTCCCAAATCCAAAGAACATGACCATCATAGGAACTAAGTGGGTATATAGGAATAAGTTAGATGAAAATAGAATAGTAACTAGGAACAAAGCTAGGTTAGTTGCCCAAGGTTATAATCAACAAGATGGAATTGATTATGACGAAACTTATGCCCCCGTAGCTAGACTAGAATCTATTAGAATATTACTTGCCTATGCATGCGCCCTAGACTTTAAGTTATTCCAAATGGACGTGAAAAGTGCATTCCTCAACGGTTTTATCAATGAGGAGGTTTATGTGGCACAACCTCTAGGATTCATTGACTTCGCAAAACCTGATTATGTTTATAAACTAAAGAAAGCTTTATATGGACTCAAACAAGCTCCTAAGGCTTGGTATGATCGATTAAAAGCTTTTCTTATTAAACATAATTATTCCATGGGAATGGTAGATAACACTCTTTTCACTAAAAAGAAAGACCCAAATCTCATCATTGTTCAAATATATGTTGACGACATTATATTTGGATCGACTTGTCAAGAAATGTGTGATGAATTTGCCAAAATCATGCATTATGAGTTCGAGATGAGTATGATGGGTGAACTAAACTTTTTCCTAGGATTACAAATAAAACAATTAGAAGATGGAATATTCTTTAACCAATCTAAGTATATTAAGGAAATGCTTAAGAAATTTGGCCTAGAAGACTCAAAACCCATGAAAACTCCCATGTCTACGGAAGTGAAGCTTACAAAGGATGATGAAGGTGAGTCCGTGGATAATACTAAGTATAGAGGAATGACAGGTAGTTTACTATACTTAATGGCAAGTAGACCCGATATCATGTTTAGTGTTTGCCTTTGTGCCCGCTTTCAAGAGGATCCCAAAACCTCTCACCTAGAAGTGGTTAAGTGTGACAACCCGTAAATTTCCCTACATGTTCTATTTGGAGAAAAGATAATTTATTTTGAGTTTGGCATTATTCTGGAGAAACTGGGTGTATTTATATTCATTTTTATCGGAAATATTATTTTGAGCGTATTGGTATTATTCCCGTATCACGAATCTTCCGTTTACTCGCATAAACGAGCCCCGAGCCTCATTTCGAGAAAGTATACAAAGATTTCGATTATAGTCCCTGGTGTAGTACTTACTCACGCCCCTCCCCTCAATTTTCATTAACTTTACATTAGTTTTTTTTTAATAACTTTTCTTTTTGTGATAAAAAGGGATGCCAACTTAGGGTTTCATCTCATATATTCATAGCCACCATCTCCCTCTCTCTCTCTAGGGTTCGGCAGCCACCACAGCTGCCACCCTCCTCTTGGCCGCCGTTCATTATTCCGGCCACCATCAACCACACTGCCACTACCACCTTGTAGATCTCCTTTATACGTTGTGCTACAACACGCACCACCAACATCATTCCTGACCGAGTTTGGTATAGATCGAGAGTTTTTATTATGGTTCTTTTGGTTCGAGATACCACCACAGCCCTCATGTAGGTCGTGGTGTGTAGATTGGTTTAGATTGAGGGTTGTTTTGAGGCTTGTTCGTGATTTGTGTTCGAGTTGTACTCGAAGGACACCACCATCACTATCTCATCAGCTCTCCATCTCACGTCTCTCTTTCTCTTCTTCTCGTTCGTGGGTAAGTCGACACCCACATTTATGTTTGATAAGAAACTGATTATTATTTGTTGTTGTTAAAGTTTCTGTGGATTAAAAACGGATTAGAAAGAGTTAAAAGGGTTTTGGAAATAGTTACGTGTGGTAACAAAAGATAAACGAGTATTCGATTGTTTTTTTTTATGTTACTGATGTTCTTGTTGTTATTTGTTTTGGGTTCGGATCCTACATGAGTCGGTCAGACCCGTTCGACCCCTGGTCGAGCTTAGCTTTGTGTCACAGTTTGATTTTGACATCCTCGATGTAGAGGTTTAATTTCAGTCGAGTATGAATGGGTGGAGTCGAGCTTGTCTTGGTTGTTTTTGAATCCCGGCACCAGACAACCAACCACAAGAGTGGTATGTTTGGTTTTGGACTCGCTATACTACACCCCCGAGGGTGTCGGTTGCGGTTATTGGGAATTGGATATGGTTTATTGTTGTGAGTTATGATTTTGTTATTGACATTCTTGTGTCGCATCGTGTCCAAGACTGTTGATGGTCTCGAAATTAAAATGGTGTTGGTAATTATCATGTTAAGATTCATTTTAAAAATTATGAGATACGGTTATAGAGTTTTATTTTAAAACTTGAGTTATGTTAAGGCATATATACTAAAAATTTAGTTTGGTGGGCTTGTTTAAATTAGTTTAGCATAATAAATGTTAAGAGATTATAAGAATTGCTTAACTTGTAATATACTTTACGAGTAAATTATTATTGGACTATTTTGGCATTGGTTCATTTGGAATGTTTCGGTTACTTGGGAGATTGATACGTTTCGGGCTATTGAAAATATTATTTTGAATATGGATAAACGGATTGTGACTTTGAGATTAATTACATTTTGACGCGGCCTGTTGGATATGAATTAAGTACTTGGATTGTGGCTATTATATTTGTACATCGGACGTTGGACAATATGGACTTATTGGACTTGAACCGAATACAATATATTAGACTCTATACGAATTTAATATATTTGATTCGTAACGAACATACAATAAGTAAATAATGTCTAATAATCCACGAATACACTTTATAGTTTTTTTTAATAATTGTCGGGAAATATTGTTTTGGCGAATTGAGATTATTTAAAGTCTATTGACTTGGAAAGGCAATATAAGTGGACGCGTCATGCCGAAATTTATATAACCTTCTAAACTTACAATTTTATCTCTAATCTTTTATAAGATTATTTTTATAAACCCGACAAAGAATTTAAATTGTATAGTTTTATTTAAATCCTTAAAACTCTTTTGTAATAGAGTTATTAACTTGTGATTTCTTTATAAAACGAGTATGTTTTATATAAACCATTTGGAATTATGGGAAAAATACCGAAACTACCAATTAATCTATTTAATAATAAATGGTTAATCGTGGTCATTTTCTTTAAATGACTTGAGTTAATAGTATTTCTTGATCTTGACAATGTCGATTTCCTCTTGGGCGTGAGTTATATGTCGATATCTTTTCCTCTATTGGCGTGAGTTGTACGTTGAAGTAATTATCATTTTGGTATGAGTTGTATTTTGAGTCTAAGTCTTCTTACCACACCACACGAAACATAACGCTTTCTTACGAAACGTAGATACTAAACTTTTTATAAGTGATGATTTGAGTAATCCACGAAAACTATGACACATCGTCTTATATAGACTTTATTATTGTACGAACTATATTTTGAGATTATCGTATGCGTATTAGGAAGTACTCTCGTGTTCGTACTACTTGGTGCCGTCGTGCCCATCTTTTGGATATCGTTGCGATTAGCTTTTGATGCCAAGTTGTGTCGATTGTGATTCTTGCATTGCTGTGGCTAAGGTGAGTTCATAGCCCCCTTCTTTTAAATAAGTTTTCATAACTATTTTGGGGGGAATACATGCTCTTTTACTAAATGCAATGATTGCTTACTTGAGTACGTGAACGATTTGATTAAGTTTGAATGATTGAATGATTGATTGATTGATTGATTGATGATTGATTGAGTAATTTATCGAAGTATTTGAATTAAGTATTTGAAGGCATTATGTGCTTGCCTGTTTATATGAGAGCTTTCTAGCTCAAACTGTTTTACTTGGACCTGCTACTGTTTCGTTTTGCTATTGTGTGGACTAGTTTTAGGGTAGACGGAGGTAGTCGTTGACCTAGAGCTAGGGCGTTTGACCCTAGTTTGGAATAGACGCTATCGCGGCCTAGATTTGGGGCAGTCTTGGGTGGTTCCTTGCTGTAGCCTGACTAGTGACCGCTGAGAGGCCTGCTCACTATGACCATTCATCTTTCCTAAGATGATAAACGATTGATTGATTGAGATTGAGATTGAGATTGTGATTGTGATTGTGATTGTGATTGTGAGTCTACACCTACTCTAGTTACACATAGCACTAAAACTTTTCAGGTCCCAAACTGTTTTTGTAACTTAAACTCTATGAACTCACCAGCGTAAGCTGACCTTTAGCGTGTATTCTCAGGTTTAAGGCGTTAGCTCACTAATTGAAGGCGCTTGGCAAAAGGGGCATGATCATAGGCGACTCTGATGAACATTTGGGACTACTCCAATTATTTTATGGGCCTATTTCCGCACTATTTTTATATCATGTAAACTTTATGTTTTACATGACAACTTTTATTTTATATTAATGAAATAAAAACCATTCTTTGCGCCTTGTGTTGTGATACCAATTTAGTAGCACCCCATTGCTTGTATGCTTCCGCTAGACCCGAATTTTGGGGGTGTTACAGATGGTATCAGAGCCTAGGTTATAGAGAATTGGGCATTTTAAAACCCAAACTATAACCACTTTTGTGAAAATGAAAACCTATGACCGCTACGTGCCTGCCTGCCAAGCTGATGCCTCGCGTAATATTTTCTTGAGGATGTAGTTGATTAGATAACTGAGAATACACTTGGTGAGATATTTGATGATATATGCGATGAATTGAGTATGATATGATTGACGAGTATGAGGATATAATCGGTATAGTGTGTGCCTTTCTTTCGGATATTTCATTCATATCCGCCTATCTTAACTATTCGCCATGAGCATCTCTACATGCATATGCAAGTACCGCATTTATCTCCGAGTTACGCTATTCCCTTGCGTAATCTCATTATCGACTTGTTGATTTTGCACACTAGTCGTAGTATTGGGAATGATTTGGGATAAACGACATATTACTAGCGTGACTAGGCTGAGTGTTTCAAAATTCATTGAACCTCGGCTGAATGTAGCCTGATCACCTACATTCAACCAGGGACAGTTGGACATGGCCTGATCACCTATGTCTGGCTCAGAGGTGAATTTTGAGATACTGAGGGTAGTTACAACAGCATTATGTTCGGGTTAGCGTTTGCCTTTAGGAATGATAAGTTGCGTGCACACACACAAGCATTGAACTCAACACCTAAGCCTGCATTTGCACACGACACATTGGCATCGTAACATCTCATGAATCGTAATGCTTTTAACACCACTAAACGTCCTCGTTTATGTGGAATTCCTGTTGTCGCCGTCAAGCGTATTTTCGCTTGGGTCGGCTAGACCCTATTGGCATCATTTGAATCCGAGTTGCTTATCGTATTGAGCCTCGTCGATTTTATTGAAAGTATTGGATTTTGGTTTGGATTATTGTTTGAATTTGATTTTGGTCACGTATGGATGTGATTTCGAACTTGGTAATTGAATTGATTTCCGGATTTCGTCCCAAGTGGACTTTTGATATTTTGAATTCGGTTTTGATCGTTATGGATCTGATTCCGACTACGTTGGATTTAACTTTGGATACGTCTGAATTTAATTTTGAGTATACTTTGATTGAACTTCGACTATGTCTCGACGTGACTTTCGGATATTGATGGAATTGATTTTGAGTACGTTCTGGATTTCGAATTTGGATCATGGTATTTGTGATCTTCGATTTCGTTTCGAATTGTGAATTGGCATTTAGCCTCGTTTCATTCTACGATCTAGTCACAGTCCCCTCTACTCTAAGCTTGTGTTCGGAACCGTATGATGAACATTGAATTTTAGCCGTAAGTATCTATTCGTTGTTTTGAGCAATTCTTGAATTGAGCCAAATCATCGACGACGTTAAATTTTTATTTCTTAACAACTTGTTACACGGTCGAATCTCGTGACAGTTCTTGTTGGACGAGTTGCGAGATTAAGCTAAAATCAAGTTGTTACGAGGTTTAAGGTTTTGGTGATTTTGCTCGAGGATGGGAAAGTTTATTCCATCGAAGTAAGCTACCCAAATGTTGATTTTTCTTAACCAATGATGTTTATTTTCTTAATTGATGACATTCACTTCCTTAATCGAGGATGTTCGTTATCTTAATCGACGTTATTCATTTATTAGTTGAGGATATTCATTTTTTTTTCTCAATCGATGTTGTTTTAGCGAAGATGTTCAATTGAGGTTGTACTTTCCACCTCTAACGTACGTATCATGCCGAGTCAATCGACTCTAACCGATTGCTTGTAGCAATCGACATCCTCTTACCGAGTTGTACTTTGAACTTGTTAAATCTCCCAATCCGAAAGGATTTCGTGCGTAACAGAATTCTTGAGATTTTGAGAGGTAACTTGAATCACGATCCTTGGGACAACCGTCTATTTCATTCACTCGTCCCTCGGAAATATTCTTTATCTTTGTTCCTTCTCTTATTGGATAGTGAAACTGCTTTGAAAGTAATTTACAAAATGTTGCCATATTACAAGATGTTTTACTGCTATCTCGCAAAAAAATCAAAATTTTGATTTTTACCACAACTTAATAAAGGATAACTGTTTTTCTTGTTATCTCACAAACCATTTTACGAAATTGTCTCACAAGACGATTTTGTAAAATACTTTTGTCATGCTATGGATTTAAATGCAACCTTGCTACTATCCTAAATAACAAAATTTTGATCTAACTATCGCTTTATAAATGGTGAAATGTTTCCTTGATACCTTGTACGTTATTTTGCGAATAGCTTGATTTGACGATTTCATTTAACATTTTACTGCCTTGCGACAAGATTATGAAATCAAGATGAAAATTGAGAATTGACTTTCCTGTAATCTTTAAACAATGGGTTGTTTTCCTATTATCCTATGAGCCGTTTCACAGATCCTTTTGTCGATTTTATTTTACTGCTATATCGTAAGCCAGACCTCGGGAAACGAATCCCGACCTCTACCTGAGTATCTATTGGTAAATCCTACTTAATCCGTTCACCTCCTGTTGGTCAATTTCTCTCTTACCTACTATTTCGGTTTTCCAATGGCACTGCACAAGACCCTCTATGGTCACGAGTGCCGATCACGGACTTGTTGGATAAAGATGGAGCTACCCAATTTCCTGACCTTGAATTTGTTCGTAAATCTATCAAGAAGATCGTTCGAAGGCAGAACGGAGATGTACGCTACCCGTGGATGATTAGAAACCCTGATGACGTAAACTTTATGAATTCTTGTTGTATCGATCCTTTCAGATTCTTGCTAGAGTCAGATTGGTAGCTCACACGTCTGAGCTATCGTCGGAACTCAGCAGCATTCACGACGTTCATATGTCTACAATCTAAGTAACGACTTACCATTGAGGCCGTTGTTGTTCCTCTTGGAGAAATTCTAATATCTTAACGTTTGAACCTTGTTGATCTATTGGAATCTTGAACCTTGGAATTTGACGACTTTCATTTAGTCGCATTCCTATCGATAGAGTTCGTTGAAACTCGCTAAAGGATCCTAAACTCGCGTAGTGAACGTGAAGATGAATCCTCGTGCGTATATGCTTATTTCTTTCAGAACCTGATGAGTAACTGGAGTTGAATCGTGAGGACACGATTCTTTTAAGGAGGTGAGACTGTGACAACCCGTAAATTTCCCTACATGTTCTATTTGGAGAAAAGATAATTTATTTTGAGTTTGGCATTATTCTGGAGAAACTGGGTGTATTTATATTCATTTTTATCGGAAATATTATTTTGAGCGTATTGGTGTTATTCCCGTATCACGAATCTTCCGTTTACTCGCATAAACGAGCCCCGAGCCTCATTTCGAGAAAGTATACAAAGATTTCGATTATAGTCCCTGGTGTAGTACTTACTCACGCCCCTCCCCTCAATTTTCATTAACTTTACATTAGTTTTTTTT
>LBNU01009334.1:97030-155474 GCA_014162995.1 Artemisia annua | reverse complement strand
AGGTTTAAGGCGTTAGCTCACTAATTGAAGGCGCTTGGCAAAAGGGGCATGGTCATAGGCGACTCTGATGAACATTTGGGACTACTCCAATTATTTTATGGGCCTATTTCCGCACTATTTTTATATCATGTAAACTTTATGTCTTACATGACAACTTTTATTTTATATTAATGAAATAAAAACCATTCTTTGCGCCTTGTGTTGTGATACCAATTTAGTAGCACCCCATTGCTTGTATGCTTCCGCTAGACCCGAATTTTGGGGGTGTTACATTAAGCGTATCTTCCGATACATTAAAGGCACTATACACTTAGGATTATGGTATCCTAAGGGATCCGGCATAGAAACCATCGTCTATGCGGATTCGGATCATGCGGGAGACTACGTAGATAGAAAGAGCACTAGCGGTATTTGCACGTTTATGGGATGTTGTCTAACATCTTGGTTTTTGAAGAAGCAAACCGCTCTTGCTATTTCTACCACCGAAGCCGAATACGTAAGCGCTGGAAAGGCATGTCAACAAGCACTATGGATGAAACAAGCTCTAATAGACTATGGCATTAGGTTAGAAAATGTTCCTATTATGTGCGATAACAAAGGTGCGATAGATTTAAGTAAAAAATCCGGTCCAACACTCTAGGACTAAACATATAGAAATACGACACCACTTCCTTAGGGATAATGTACAAAATGGATATATATCTATAGAAAAGGTTGCATCGGAAGATAACATTGCGGATATATTCACTAAACCCCTTAAGCGTGAACTATTTAACGACTTGCGTTTAGGATTAGGAATGATGGAACAAATTGACTAAATTTTATTGCATTGCATAAAATTTATTTTTATTTTTCTACTTCTTCATTTCTGAGTCTAGGAATCTATTTCGCACAAAATTAAAGATTGGGAAACTTCATTTTATTGCATAAACTTTGTTATAAAACCCAATCGAATTTTATTTTAAAACTACTCTCACATCTAGGAATCACATGAAAACCATCTTTCTTGCATTGTTGACAAATACTAAAAACGCTTTCTTAAATCATGCATAAAATCTCACATGAATCGTCAAAATATATAATCTAATATATACCATTGACATTCATGGATTGAGCAAAAATCAAATCGAGGCGATTTTGGATTGTTTCTTAGGAAATTCTCTCAGTTGCATTTAGAAGTCGAAACAATCACAACTCCACATTTGTTGAATATAGGAACTCACTAGGACATAATCACATACAATTCTGTCTTTTTGTTCCATCACTAGTCACTCACTCACTAGTTGCCTTTGCCTTTGATCTAAGATAGTTTCACTAGGAAGTATTGATTGTTCTTGCCTTATCTTGTTTACTCTTGGTAATTATTGATTACATGATTGTTCTATTATTTAAGTAATCTTGCATATATGCTATATTATGATTAGATGCTATATTGCCTCAAAGAGTAGAACTTGCTTGAATCTAAACCCAAAGACACAACCTTTCTGCAAATTTTCTGCCAAAAACCCAATTCTGGCAATCTGGAAATCACCAGATGGGCGGCCCCCTTAATTGGGCGGCCCCCTTAATTATGAAAGGCGGCCCCCTTAATGATTAAGGGGACCGGCCCCTAATTAAGGGGACCGGCCATCTGATGGTCGGGTTTACAGAATCTTTTCTGCTTGTTAGCCCATTTCATCCTACACTTCCCAATTTTCACCAACATATTTTGTCCTAATCTCCCAAACAAACCTTGTCCATCCATAAACACACAAATCTCACACTATAAATATCCCAATCTTCAAAACTCTCCATTCATCTCAACATGACCTCTCCAAACAAACCAAAACCAAAAGCCTCAAGGCTAGCAAGGATGACGGAAAAACCCGTTTGGCGAAGAAAAAGCCCTCGAAACAAATCCATCATAACCAATGAAGTTGGAAATCACTCTACACCTCCAACTACTTACTTCCCAAACTTTACACCAAACCCACAAGGACATTCCTTTGATCCTCTTTACAAACCATACAACATTGGCCAAACATCCACCTTCATGCCAAACTACACATCTCAACCTCCAACCACTTATAATGATCCATACAAGTTTGATCAACCATCAAACTACACTTCCAACAATTTCAATTCCAACTACACAACCCCAATTCATCCATATCAACAAAATGATTCTCTCCACATTGCCACGGAAAAGCAAAAGTTCCGTGAAGAAATAATCCAAATCCATGATCTAAGTGATCTCCTTGCTATGCATCTTGCACAACGCAACAAAGGGCAACCTCCATCATCACCCTATGCAAATTGCCTTCCTCACTCTCTTAACTTGGATCAAGTTACAAACCACACTCACTTTTGCCCTTGTTGTGTCTTCCTTCAAAAACAAATCTTCTACTTGAGTGAAGATATCTCTTGGATCGAATATCTTCTCACTCGTCCTCATCTAATACCACCCTTGACACGATACAACATCGTGAGATCCACCTCTTCCGCTCCATACCCCATTCCATATCCTTCTCCATCAAACAACTAAGCTTTATGCTTATGCACCCCTCAACCAAATAAAACACTCAACCATGGGTTGCAAGCAAGTCCAAGAACTCTCTTTGGCAAAGTTAGGACTATGTTGTTTCTTTTATTTTATTGTAATCAATATGCTTCTAGCATATTGAATGTTGTAATGATGTTCATTTCTATGATCATCTTAAATGATTGAATGAATCTATTTTTATTTGCTTTGCATATATATGTCTTGTATTCTTCACATATTTTTTTGTAGCCAAGCATTCCATAGCTCGTTTCTTTGGTGCTCTCAAATGAGGGGGAGCACACATCAAGGGGGAGCTTTCTACCCGTTTAACTTCTTTTATGAAGTTTAATCGGCATAACCTTTTTAATTTTACAAAAAGGGGGAGAAGAGAATATTAAACTCTAAATACTTGTCTATAAATTAATTTTTAGACCTAATAAGTTTAAGGTTTTGTAATCATAAAAAAGGGGGAGATTGTTGACATAAATAATGCCTAAAAACATTGTTAATATTTATCGACATCTCTATGTTTTGATAATTACAAAACGTAAAATCATTGAACTAAAAAATTATGACTGATAAGCGTGGGATTGCTACCACGCAACAGGTTTTACCTATCAAGGGATCTTGAGAAGCTTGCAATCCCACCAGGCAGTGTACCTGGTCGGTGTAGTATAGTGTAGTGGTAAGTACGGGGGATTGATCGTTCTCTCACAGGGAATAGTGTTCGTTAGGATAGAAAAAACTACTCTAAAAGGTCTAAAGGTGAAGGAAGATTATTTTTGTGTTTTTGTATTTTATGGAAAGCAAGTAAAATCTCGGGTTTTGGAGGAGTGGGCGGAATTAGTTGCTAGTCAACTAACCCAAAAATTATAATTGTAATAAAAATAAAATAACTAAACTATTGTGGTTGTGAAAACTTATATGGAGACAAATGTGTTTACTTATATTTCCTTACTCCCTAACTATCTTTTACCGGTTAATTGGTGTATGTATTATTTGCGTGGATGACGGGTGTATTCCTTAACAATTCATGGGGTGGCGTACATATCTCCTCAATTCTATGAGCTCTTATCTCCTCCTACAACTATGCGTACACATAGTCATAGGGATTGTAAACAGTGTCTCATGCGTTAAATACTACCTTAATAACCTAGTACGCATTAGTTACATGTTTCTTAAGACGTTCAAGCATGTTACCATATAGGAGTATTGCCAGTTTTCTTAAGCCTAACATTGATGAAACATTCATCCCAACAAAGTAATAACACACCAATCAACCAATAATTAATAGTTAGGTTTCATTAGATCTAAGCAAACACAAGAAAAATCTAGCCTAGCATGTTAATTGAAAGACAAGCATAAGATATAATTAACCAACACATAGACATATTGATTAATTTAAGTTAAGACTTATCTTTAATTGAACATGAAGGATTCAAGGGTGAAAAACCCTTGAAAATACAGCCAAATTCGTCTTTAGGGTTTTTCCCAAACTTGTACCAAAAGTTCCACACTAATGAATGAAAAATAGAAAAGTATATATAGATTTTAAATTCTGACGGCGTCAGGTTATGGGTTCTGACGCCGTCAGCTCGCCGTCATTAGGGTTCTCGGATGGCCTAGATTTACTTCTGACGCCGTCACTCTTTATTTTGCTCTGGGCCGTCACTCTTTAAGTTAACACCTGACGGCCTACTCCTTCTAACACCTGACGCCGTCAGGTGTAAACATCTTGTTTTCTTCATAGGGCGTCTAGTGTAATCTGATTTTACTCCTTTGTCAACGTTGGCTGATGGCGTCACCTTGTGACTCTGACGCCGTCAGGAAGGTTTTCCAGCTTCTTTTGAGACTTTGTCGTTTTCTTCACTTTTATGCTCCAAAAACGTCCAAATATGCATGTTTTCCAGAATTCATCTCAAAAGTACCTAAAATGACAAAAGGAACGATTTAGGGCAATATTTGATCACATTTACTCGAATTTAAAACGGGTACACTTTTCGTCTCATCAAATACCCTTACACTTGGGATTTGCTTGTCCTCAAGCAAATAAGCTTTTATTCCAATCAAAATATGAGTTAGGGGTCATTTAACACAAATATAAAAGTAATTACAACAAGTAGTCATTCGACCCTAATCATAATAAGCACGGAAATCATACACTAGCACCTCACAAATAGTGTTTGGATACTCTCATCTCCCAAGTGTCATAGAATTATATCTCATAAATGAAAACGGAAAATATCTCTCACTACCTGTCATAGCAAATAGATTACCATAGGCTTGGGAGAGGATCAATTACTCTTCCAATAGGCGTAAGCACTTAAGATAAACTATCAAATAGGGCTTTCAAAAGGATTATAATGTAAGGTGTAGGGATATGATAAACACGGTTTGGTTGGAATAACGGTATTTTAGTGGTGGCGAGTTAACTATCATGATCAAATACATGCACTTTACAATGTTGCTAAGCCAAGACTCGACTCAATCTTAAGCTAAAAACAAAATAACAAAAACATAAACAAACATAAAAGAAACGGGATGGTAGTCCGTATGTTTTTTCCACTTTTCTTTTTCTAATTTTTTTTGTATTTTTCTTGATTTTTCAATTTATTTTTCTTTTTTTTTTTCTTTTTTTCTTTTTTTTGCATACATTCTTACCCCACCATCCAAAATAATACATCATAGGGGCCTCAGTTCTCCCCTTACACTTGAACTTTTACATAACTTTACAATTACTATTCTAATGACTCGAATTAAGATAATTGAAAAACTTGGAGTACTTTTAAAATATTTAGCACATATGGGGGTAATAATGTTGTTCTTCCCCATTACTCCATTACACTAGTACTTTACCCATGAGTCCCAATCGTCCCAAAACAATATGTACAAGGATATGACTCGACTTAGCAACCATGTAATGGATTAGATAATTAACAAAGGGTTTAACACAAATGTTGTAACAATAATGCACTAAAGGTGAGTGCATACAAGGTAGGCTAAGGCGATTTGGGTGTACATTTAAGTGGAGTGTAACAAATTCTCACTTTGAGTAAGATGCTCAAAGGTCGAAACGAAAAGATAGGCTCGGAGGGGTGTACTAGGGGTATCGTGTACCAAAAATGGGTACAACGCAAAGGGTGTGGGAGAATTACTTGACTAATGTAGCCAATGTAATTATAACAAAAATACGGGTGTAAAACAAGGGGTTAATCCTAATGCCTCTTATCATGTAGTAGATCTAACTACACGAATGTAGTTTCACTTGTGGATTTGAGATGGTCCTAACGCAAGTTCTAGAATCTAAGCGCTACCGGTACACACATCATAGCATCAAAGATGGATGCTTTTCCTACCAATTCTAGGGGTGAACCTCACATATCTGGGGTGGAAAATTTTTTAGTGGTACGGTTTTGTGCTAGTCATATAATTTCCTATCCATGAGACGCTCATTAAGACCAAAGTCTCACTTCTAAATGTTGTAAAAAAATTTAAATTGGCGTTAAAATTGAATCAAAACCAAAAAACCCTAATTCCCTCTTGGCTTATGGCCACGAACCCTTCTCTTGTCAATTCAAGTTTTTAACCGACCTAATCTAACTCTAACACCTTTTAATGTTCATGCTATTGATGATTAATCATTGATTAATCTCCTTAATTGTTCCTTAATTGGTGTCGATCAGCTTGGGTTTGGTTTTAATTTTTTTAGGGTTTGTCGTCTTTATTGCTAGTTTTTCATTGTTGTGCATCCGATTGCAATTCATTTATAATGATCATCATTATGGAGGTTGGTTAGGCTTTGTGTGATTGCGGCTGAAACCCTAGTTTTAGGGGTTCCTTTTGTCTTGCTTAATCGTGGTTCTTTGCTGCTATTGTTGCTGCGGTGAATCGGTCGTGGGGTTTTAGGGTTTTCATGAAGGGTGGTTTTGATGATGCTATTAATAAGGGGTGAGTAGGATGGATCGAAAAGTTATGAGTGGGAAGAATCTGATAGTCACGAACGAAATGAGGGTTTTAGTTTCTAAGAAAGTTAATATCTTCGTTTGGAGAGCGCTAAAAGGAAGACTTCCGGTCCGAGTGGAACTTGATAAAAGAGGCATCGATTTGGATTCGGTTCTTTGTCCATGTTGTAATGATAGTGTGAAAACATGTGCTCATTTCTTGGTCACTTGTGATTTGGCGATGAGTATGGGGGTCAAAATATTCAATTGGTGGAAGATGGGGATTGCTAATGTGTTCACTATTTAAGAATTATATTCACATAGTGGAAACGTTAATGTTCCTACCGTCCTATCTAGTGTTTGGCAAGCGTTTATTTGGACCTCCGGGTACTTCATTTGGAAAGAAAGAAATGCTCGTGTGTTTGGTAAAAAAGTTTCAAGTACTAATAAGATTGTTCAAGACATTCAACTTAAAAGTTCCAGATAGATAGTGAGAAGATCAAACAAACATAAAGGGATAAATTTGCAACAATGGTTATGAGAACCTCAAAGTATTCAGTTACAATATTGATCCAGTTTTGACTTATGAGCTGCTACAGTGTTTTCTACATTTTTATTCGTGTGTGTTAAGAGGCTGTTACAGGTTTATGTGATGACAATATGTTGTGGAAGTTTTCTAAGTATTTAGACACTTCTTCATGGGACTGCAGTATACGATTTAATGTGCACAATATATTGTTGAGTTATGTTATTAAAGCCCCCCTGTGATGTGACAATAGAAGGTTTTGGTCAATATATACAAACCGCGATGCACACCGCACAAACTGCAATGCACAGGGACCACGAAACTAGGGATGGCAACGGGGCGGGGAATGTCGCGGATTGTACTTCCCATCCCCATCCCCGTTTTACACTCTCCATCCCATCCCCGTCCCCATCGGGGAATTGCTTTACATCCCTATCCCCATCCCCAATGGGGATCGGGGATCCCCGCGGGGATTCGGGGATTCTCCACCCTTATGAAATAACATAAAAATTCCACCAACTCATCGAAAATATAAAGAATTTTGACTCATAAAGTACCTCAACAAACGTACGTCGAACATAGTTATATTAATTACAATTTCAATTCAACTTTAAAGCATCGTAAACATTGTAACATCAAATATAATATATAAACAATATGTATCATATGTGTGTATTCCGACAAAATAATTAAGCAATATATAATTGGTACTCCTAAATCTAAATGTGTTTGATCCTATAAATATTACATATGCATATAAACATACATGTCGATACTCATAAACATATGTACATGTACATATACAAGTTAATCGAGTATGGATAATACATATAAATTTTAAATAATTATACACTAGAAAGATCGGGGTCGGGGCCGGGTTTGGAGATTTATGTTATCCCCATCCCCACCCCATCCCCGGTTAATATTTCAGGGGATTCCCCATCCCCGTCCCCATCCCCGGTCAACTCGGGATTTCCCCAGTCAAATCTGATTTATAGATCGGGTCTCTATCGAGTACTGATTTTTTGCCATCCCTACACGAAACCCCATATTGGAGGGTCTATAAACTCCCTATGTCCGAATAATAAAGTCGATATGTACTCTCCAATCTACTCCACCTTTACTTTTTCAACATAACGTGGGTTGCTTTTTTTTTTCTTTCTATTTTTGGAAAATAGTACTCTCACCATTCAAATAATAAAGTCGATATGTACTCTCCAATCTACTCCACCTTTACTTTTTCAACATAACGTTGGTCGCCTTTTTTTCTTTCTATTTTTGGAAAATAGTACTCATCATTCAATAACAAAGTAATACTTTCTTAAATGTCATTGTCGAGTAACACAAATACACAATGGTGACTATGAAAGTGTATAAGTGGTATATATTTTGGATTTAGTTAAAGGGTATGTTTTGGCAAAATTAGTTGTAAGTTGTATACCGTAAGTCGTAAGCTGTAAACTGTAAGTTGTAAGCTGTAAATCGCAAAGCTGTTATACTCCATGCATAAGCATAGCGTGGACTCCAATTTTAATGACACTTATAATCGTGTAAACATGCCTCAATGTGTGTGTATAAATACACCATTTGTTGTAGTGTTTAAGGCCCGTTTAAATCTTTTAGGGTTCTATAAATATGCGAATAATGAAGGATAATAACCTACAGGGTTTATATAATCTAACATCAACTAGCCTTGGTTTGATTTGTGGCTTTTTAGTACAACTTTAGAGACCCGATACACCGTCACCAACAACTAACCTTTCGTCGATTAAAAGATATTCGTGTGCATTGAAGGTCTCTTCTTTAATGTGTTGCTAAAGATCACATTGAAAGTTTTTCATCATGAAATTGATCATTGACAGATTTAGAGAAACTATAGAGACATATGTGGGTTGTGTGGTTGTCAGAAAAGTGATTAATCGTCACCCATGTCACATCTGATATTCAATTATCAGCAAAAGGTATATATGTGCTACTTGCTATACCTAAATGGGTACCTACTAATTGAAAAGTAATTGAAATCAAGAACAAAGCGATTGTGTCAAGTTTTTCTAAAACAGAATCATATTTTTTTCGTAGCTAAAATTTCGCTAACTTTTAAATTTGATGCGAAAGAGTTGTCATATTTTTTTTCATATGTTGCATGTTTCATGTCTATTTTTTGACAAAATCGTGACCCTTTTTTGTTTCTAAATATCGTACTTAAGGTTTCGAGAACTACTCCTCGTAACAAGTTCACAATCAAATTGGAATTTTGAATTCTCTATGTCAAATGTCGAAAATATTCTAAACCAAATCCTATACATTATATTAGTTATGTTAAGACATTAGATAAGACAATTGTTGAAATAATATCAATTTAATTCTAGGTCCCATAATGGTAGTATAGCAACTTCCATGTGCATGTCCATTTCTCATCGCTCTAAATGTCCAATAAATCTTTTATATAATAAAGGAATTACATCATTTCGGAGTTTTTTTTGACAAAACAATCTTAGTGGAAAAAAAATTGGGCCAATAGGAAAGCTCGATTTTGACACATATGCTAAATCGAGCAATATGATTGGCCAATAAAAAGTCAAAATTGAATTGATTTCGGTCAAACTTTAATAAATTTGGTTGAGAATTTGATTGAGGAAAAAAACACATAAAAATATAGGTGTCATATTTATGAAAATAAAAACTTAAAAAAAGATGAGGTAATTCATAAAACATTAGTGGTTAATTTTAAATATATTATACGAAGTTAAGTGTAAAATTATAAATCTCCATGTTTCTTGATAACTTTAGATAATAAACAAATAAACCCTTACACTTTATACCCCTACATTTTATAATATGAACTTTGTTTACAATTACATGAGTATTAGTATTGGTTTGAGACTTCCATCTATTAAACTTACAAAATTTTATAATTGTACGAATTAGTTTTAATATACGTTAAATACTTTTAAACTAAATATTAGTTTTAAACTTTCATTTATTAAAATATATTTTTACTATGTACGTTAAATATAAATAAGAACTCATGTTATCCTATGTAAAATTTTAATCTATATGTACACGGGTTTGAATATTAAATACAGTTAAATTATTATTAACGGTAATAAAAATATCAAATGGTAAGTACGAGTTACTGTGATATGAAAATAAATATACGCGATTGTACTTATAACGACTCATGTAATTATTATTTAAAGTTTATATACGGATATCCGGAAAAACTTTTTAAAAAACTTTACGGAGTATATTTTAACTTCATCAACGCTCATTATGTGCTACTAAACTCGCACATTTTGTACAACATGATATCAATAGTTAAAGTTAAACAACAACATCAACCTCAACATTAACATCTATGTCAGATAAACAAAGTTAAATCTTTCATCCAATAAAAATTTTCAAAAGATATTAGTAATAACACAATTTTCACGGGTAAATTCTTATTTGTCCATATATTAAACTAAAATTTTAAAATAAATTTGATTTATGTGTAAACCACGTGCGTGCATGAGACTTATAACTAGTCTAACAATGGTACAATTTTGAATTTATACACGATGACATCGTTCAATATGTTTTCACAAAAAAGTCCAATATAGTACATTTATTAAAAGATAGTCACAACATCGCACATGCAGTTAATTTATATACTTTCCGGTTAGTATATTTATACAGGTGGTCCGGCCTTAATGATAATCACAACACAGCTCGCGCCAACTTTGAAAAAATTGAGGTTGGTACTTGGCATTCGTTTAATAGAATGATAGGTTATCTATGCATAATGCACTTCTTTTTTCCCTCCCACGTGCCCCTTTCTTTCTTTCTCACAATGCAATATACATCACCATCCCACATATCCCACATGCCCAATTCAAACGTTATTCCCTTTAATTAGTTTGTGACGGTGTATCGGGTCTCTAAATACCCGCTTCCCATAAGAAACCATAATTTGATCCACGGACGAACTAATGTGTGTTTCATTCACGATACAAAAGAACGATCCAAAAGGACGATCTATATCAACAATTGTGTTGGTGATTTTAGAGTCATCGACGGCTATTTATGCAATGACGATTTACTAGAGGCTAATGAGATTTCATATTTGGTTCGGATACGAGTTAGGGAAGTGTGGAGTGCACACTCGTTGAGCTAATATGTTTTCGACCATGACAAAAATACAGGGGTCAAAGGGGTTGCACCCCCTTGCGGGGTCAAAGGGTAGCCCCATTGTATTATCTCGGATGACAAAGCTAAATGGATTATAATTTATATTTGGTGCTAAAAAAGTTAAGGAGCTATTATTTTGACATAATTTTAAGTTTTAATAACATTAACCTCTTAACCTTTTTAATGTATTTTGTTTCAATATTTGAGCCGAGTATTTGACATTGGAGAACGGCTCGTATACAAGCTGATGTGCAAGTATCGACAAATACAACGTCACTTTATGATGAGCAAAAACATGTTACGTGGTTGGTAGATTAGTGGGCCTACAAAATTGGGTCAGTTTAAATGTAAACGAAACTACAAGAATCCAACGATGTTGTGGGCGGAAGTTTCTAATTTAGGAAAGTTGGTGGTGGTTAAGTAGTAATATCACTTCTATGTTTAGAATCACTTCCAACTATTTTTTTTTTATTATTTTTTTAAATATTTGTTAAGATTCTAATTTTGGTAAGATTACATTGATAAATTGTTCAAAAAGAGGAGAGGTCTGGTGCAGCCAGCATCGTATTTAAAATATGAGTTTTGTTAACAACAGTCAATAAGGTTGTGATTAAACTTCATCAAGTGTGTAAAAATAGCAAACTCGTTATTTCAGTATGTAATAATTACAATTATAAAACATGTTGTTAAGCACGAATGTTGCATGTTAGTTAAGTGTTTAATTTTTAATTATTGTAACATTAATCACGACCCATATTGTTGTTGTTAAACAAAACACATTAATTAAATACTAAATTTATTGTTCAAGTACCGTGATTTTGTTGTGTGAATGATTATTTTTCTAATTAATTGTTAGATATGTATGGTAATTAATGTTTTTATTAGTTAACACTCCATATTGTTAATGGTTATTCGTTGCATTTAAAACGACCCAGTTTTGTAGGCCCACTGATCCACCAAGCACGTAACCTATTTTTACTCATCATAAACACTACAAGAAAAAAGGGCTTTAGTTACGATTGAAAAATAGTCACTAATAGTGGAAAATTCGTCACTAAACCAACTTAGTCACGAAAATCAAGGTCGTCAGTTGTCGTCACTATAGCTCCATCACTAAGTTAATAGTGACGAAATTAATTTGACACTTAAATTAGTGACGAGCTAAATTCGTCACTTATTGGTGTGTGACAACCCATTTCGTCACTTAATCTCATCACTAAAATTTCAATATGTGCGTTATTGATTTGTTTAAACCTGAGTTTTTAAGAAAACCAACTATGCATGATATTCAAAACCTATATGCAAAACATGAAAAGGAACATGGTTTTCCGGGAATGCTTGGTAGCATCGACTGTATGCATTGGCAATGGAAAAATTGTCCGGTGTCATGACAAGGTCAATATGTTAGTGGTCATAAAAAATACCCCACTATATTGCTTGAAGTTGTTGCGTCGCATGATTTGTGGATTTGGCATGCTTTTTTTGGTATAGCGGAAGCGAATAATGACATCAATGTTTTAGATAATTCGCCATTGTTCGATGACCTGCTTAAAGATGAAGCCCCTGTAGCTCCGTTTGCGGTAAATGGAGTTGTGTTTGATAAGGGTTATTACTTAGCCGATGGAATTTACTCACAATGGGCTACTTTCATCAAATCGTTCTCAACAGCTTCAGACAAGAAACACAGTTTCTTTAAAAAGCGACAAGAAAGTGCAAGAAAGGATGTTGAACGTGCTTTTGGTGTTCTCCAAGGACGATGGGGAATAATACAACAACCAGCACGAGCTTACGAGGTTTCCAAGATACGTAGAATCATGTATTCTTGACTTATATTGCATAACATGATTTTAAAAGACCAAAAGTTTGCTCTAAGTGAGTACAGAGCATTGTTTAGGAATCCGGCTAGACACATGCAAGACAGATGGACAAATGTGATGTGCGTCGTCGAAGGAATAAGGAATTACGTGACAAAGATGTTCATCTTAATCTCCAACAGCAGCTTATGGAGCATATTTGGCGTGAACGTGAGGAGTTTATGGAAGTAGATGACGAATAGTTTTAGTTATTTACTTATCGTATTTTTCATTTCGTATTTTATTTCGTAATTTCTTTTATGTCGTTTTGTTTAATGTAATGGTTTTTATTTCGTATTGTAATGTTTAATTTTATAAATGAAGTGTTTGATTGTTTAATGAATGAAATTGTTGAGGGTAGAATTTGTAAATTGTTATTTAAAAAAAAAAAAAAAAAAAAAGTGAGTCCCTGAAAATAGTGTTATTGGGTGTTATGATTTTCTGGTATTTTTGGTGTTTTGTTATTTGGTGTTAAAGTGATGTAGCGCTGACGTGACAGTGATGTTGGTGTTATTTCGTGTTACCACTCCCTGCTCTCTTATACTAAAGGTTTGTCAGATATCCATCACAATCAAGATAACCAATCTACAATCTAGAATTCTAGATAACTAATAATGGACCACATATGTACCTTATACATAGATCCTCCTCGAGACAACACAAAAGCTTTTTACAAACTTGTTTGGTCCAGCCATGCTGATCACGTGAACCCCGCAAATGAACGATTAACAACAGATTATCACCCTACTGTTAAAATCGTCGCTCCAAACTAGAGTCGAGTGGTTTCATGATCGGTGCGATTGTGCGAAGCTAACGCATCTGGAACTGTAAAAGTACAAGGACTAATGTGTAATAATTCTAGATGAGTAGTACCAGTTTTGTAAATAGTTTTCTTTAAATATCTTGTATTCCTACTCATTTGGTACACAACATAAATATAACAAACTTTCCCTCCATATTACTTTCTTCTTCATTTTCTCTGTTTCTTCTCTGATTATACCATTCCTCCATTGACAAACAACATTCCTCCATTGCCAAACAACATCAATCCAAGATATCATCCGTAGGCCCGTACCCAGGATCTTTCATTAACAACTCCCAGTAAATAACATAATGTCCCGGAATCGTTTTAGTGTCGCCATAGCTAGTGCACTCGACCACGGTTGTGTTGAATTCCTTTAAAAGCTAGCTCGGAAGCATTTTCGACAATACGTTGTCTGCAGCTCGGTTTCGTCGGTTTTATCGGCATCGATGCTTATCAAAACATTCTTGCGACATATAAAACTAGCTAGCCTTGTTCTTGAATCCAACAACTCTAAGAAGATCACCAACTCTATACCTATAAAGACCTGAAATGTCTGGGTTCAAGATTCCTGACTCGATGTCAAAAGCTTAGTTCCACCTGGTTCATCGAGACGATGGTATTGCGGGCACTAGTGCTGCGAAAGAAAAGCAACAATTGGTTGATCTTTGCGGATGTTAAACTTGCGGTTCGTTTTTACTTCAAAGCCCTTAATTAATATAGTGTTTAAAACCCATAGAACAAAATCAGTTCTATTAACCTTATAAAAATCTTGGACATATGTTTTCAGGTCTTTAACATCCGCAAAGATCAACCAATTGTTGATTTTCTTTCGCAGCACTAGTGCCCGCAATACCATCGTCTCGATGAACCGGGTGGGACTAAGCTTTTGACATCGAATCAGGAATCTTGAACCCAGACATTTCAGGTCTCTATAGGTATAGAGTTGGTGATCTTCTTAGAGTTGTTGGATTCAAGAACAAGGCTAGCTAGTTTTATATGTCGCAAGAATGTTTTGATAAGCATCGATGCCGATAAAACCGACGAAACCGAGCTGCAGACAACGTACTGTGAAAATGCTGGTCGAGTGCACTAGCTAGCTATGGCGACACTAAAACGATTCCGGGACATTATGTTATCTACTGGGAGTTGTTAATGAAAGATCCTGGGTACGGGCCTACAGATGATATCTTGGATCGATGTACGTTGTTTGGCTATGGAGGAATGTTTGAACTCGGTTTATCGACAAAGTCGAGTTGCAGATCAATCGATCGGTCCCCTAGAGATTCGTATTGTGAAGAGTGGTACATTTGAAGTGTTAATGGACTATGCCATCTCCAAAGGCGCGTCTATTAACCAATACAAGGTTCCCAAATGCGTTAGCTTCGCACCGTTCATGAAACTACTCGACTCTAGTGTGGTGTCGACTCACTTCAGTCCAGCTGCACCACACTGGACTTCGGAGCGACGGTTTCAATAGTAGGGTGATAATTAGTTGTTAATCGTTCATTTGCGGGGTTCGCGTGATCAGCATGGCTGGACCAAAAATGCTTGTGAAAAGCTTTTGTGTTGTCTCGAGGAGGATCTAGGGGCTTTAATGTAAATATAATATTGTTAAAGGGTTTTTAATGGTATTTATAATAATTCAAGTACTTTTATTGTAAAATATTTTGTTACATGCATGGTTGGTTGATGGATTTAACGTTTAAGAGGTAGGAGTATATAAAACCCATAGAACAAAATAAGTTCTTTTAACCTTATAAGTCTAACAAGCTAACTTGCTTTTGCACACTTTTCCCAATATCCTCTATGCATCCAACCTGCTTGCCGTTAATTTTTTTTTTTTTTTTTTTTTTTTACTCCCATCATCAAGCCAAGGTGACAAGGTCAGCCCACTTTCACATCAATTTCGGTGCAAGAAATGCTAAAGGGAAGATGAGATGGTGACTCTCGCCTAGCAGATAACGACGACGTTAGGCATTGGTCGCGCAACGGTTTCTAACGACATGCAAGATTACTATGTGTGTGTGTGTTTTGATATGAGATTGTATCAAAAATGGATAATTCATAACAAGCTAGAGAGACGAGTGTGGGTGTTTAAGAGGGAGATCGATAAAAATTTTGGAGTATTAATTTAGAAATAAAAAAACTTATTACTCATGAGTCATGACTCATACATGCATGGCATGAACGCTTGACGTAATAATATAGTAATAAAAAGATCTTCCGAAATTTTTTTCACATTACACCAGATCGAGTTAGCTGACTTCCAATTTACACCTTGGCTACGAGTCTACAACTCCTAAACCCATCACCTTTTTAGTTTTTACTCATATTAACCACTCTTGTCACTTAAATAGTATATGCCATACTCTTTAAACTTTGCACGATAAAGTCATGACAAGCAAGTAAGCAAACCCATGTGTATTCAGAAAAGAAGTACCTAGCCCATGTTCATGATTATCTTTTTCTTTCATAGATATTGTTTATCTATAGAAGTTTGAAACTTTGAATACACCAAACAAACCTAACTAGTGTAGAATTGACTAAGTATATAAGTTTATCATGTTATAATTTTAATATCACTTGATACAAATAACATAAATGACAAATCTTATGTAGCTTATTTTATGCTGGGTTTGGTTTGGTGGTCATGTTGGTTGTAGCTAGTTGTCATTTATTGCCTGNCAAAAAAGACAAATCTTATGTGGCTTATTTTATGCTGGGTTTGGTTTGGTGGTCATGTTGGTTGTAGCTAGTTGTCATTTATTGCCTGTCATAAATGATGTATTAGTTATGTCAAGCGAGGGTTTGCGGTTAATGTGATACTTCAGCCTCATTCTGTTATACTTAAACGTGTTTTTGGAGTAATATATTTTACCGAGTAGAAAACCTTTTACCAAAAAATAAAAATATTTGACAAATCTTATTTAATCTCGAAGAATGCATTTTATACCAATAACATAACTTTTTTGCCTCAAATAAAAAAACATATAACATGTACGCTAATTAAACTACAACAAGAACTTCTTTGTCAAAAAACACTTCTTTGAACGCCTGTACTATATCAAACTTATCATATAACTTCGCTTCTAATAATTTTCTCACTGGTCGATAAAGTTCATTTTTTGTCGAACTACAAATGAATGTTAAACATTTGACAAACATAGCAAAATAAAGTTTTTGATATATAGATGTAAGGACGACTTATAGAAAAATTAAGTTTTTTGTCTGAATAAAAACAAACAAGTTCCTCAGAGGAAATAAGTGAAAAATGGCAAGAATTGATTATTTTGAAAAAATAAACAAGGCCATAAAAGTATTCAGTTTTCACAAATAGTCATAGCTAAGATTTTTTACTTCTTTTCTACTCATAACAATTTTCCCAACTGCAATTTGTTATTAAATGTGAGTTTGGACTGACCCATGATGTTTTGGGTTATAACCTTGCATCCGGCCATCTGGGTCGGTCTGGTCATATGTTCGGGCTAACCTTGTGTAGTATGAGATCCATAAGGCCATTTGATCAAAAACAATAACCAAATGTATCAATACAAATGTAAGCTCCTTAATTATGCTTTGGAATGTGCCTTTTGTCTCCATTTCACTCTGCATTCACTTATTAGACTATAACACGTGTCTGGGTCAAGATCGTACGTACGCCAAATGCTTCCCTTAAGCATGTCGATGCACGTGAAGAAACCAACATATGTATGGGGTATGAAATCGACGTTTCGGTAAGGTGTGTGTACTGTAGAGGTGTACTCATTCAAAGACTTGAGGTGGTTGCTTCCACATTTTTAATCACTTGTTTCTCTACAAGTACAAATTGCACATGCTGAAAACTTTAATTATTTGAGCATTCACATGTCGTCTTCTTACCTTTTAGCAAATTCATTTCCATTGGTTAAATTCAGTATGAAATATAACTTTCTAGTATAAGGTCCATGGTCATAGTCCTTTGTAAATAAAACCCAATGTTGTACGCGATCTAGTACTAACCAATAAATGACAAATCTTATGTAGCTTATTTTATGCTGGGTTTGGTTTGGTGGTCATGTTGGTTGTAGCTAGTTGTCATTTATTGCCTGTCATAAATGATGTATTAGTTGTGTCAAGCGAGGGTTTGCGATTAATGTGATACTTCAGCCTCATTCTGTTATACTTAAACGTTTTTTTGGAGTAATATATTTTACCGAGTAAAAAACCCTTTACCAAAAAATAAAAATATTTGACAAATCTTATTTAATCTCGAAGAATGCATTTTATACCAATAACATAACTTTTTTGCCTCAAATAAAAAAACATATAACATGTACGCTAATTAAACTACAACAAGAACTTCTTTGTCAAAAAACACTTCTTTGAACGCCTGTACTATATCAAATTTATCATATAACTTCGCTTCTAATAATTTTCTCACTGGTCGATAAAGTTCATTTTTTGTCGAACTACAAATGAATGTTAAACATTTGACAAACATAGCAAAATAAAGTTTTTGATATATAGATGTAAGGACGACTTATAGAAAAATTAAGTTTTTTGTCTGAATAAAACCAAACAAGTTCCTCAGAGGAAATAAGTGAAAAATGGCAAGAATTGATTATTTTGAAAAAATAAACAAGGCCATAAAAGTATTCAGTTTTCACAAATAGTCATAGCTAAGATTTTTTACTTCTTTTCTACTCATAACAATTTTCCCAACTGCAATTTGTTATTAAACGAGGGGAATGTACCCGCCGCGTTGCGGCGGGGGTGTTTGTCGTAATTTCGGAAAACTGTAATAGCGAATGTAGATACATACATTATGGCTTGGACTGTTTAGGCCTTCTATATTTTTAGCAAACAGACCATTAGCAAGCGGGCCAGCTACATGGGCCCAAAAAACATAAGGAGCGGACTAAAAGGTTGGGCCTTATAAGAAATAATATTTTACTGATTTTGGAAATCGAGCCAATGCCCTTTAGTATATACGAGGTGGAAAGCTCCCGCCGCGTTGCGGCGGGTTTTCTGAGTTCGATTTATGGTTGTAGTAATATGCTTCACCGTGAAGAAACAGCTTGAATTGCTCTAAAAAAAAAGGTGACTTGCAATATTTACTCCAGCAAGAGAGACTACTTGAAAACAAAGTTGTTTGGCGGTGACTTTTTATTTTAGTTGTTATAGAGTTTATTGTTACATGATAAAGCATCACATGTGTATCTATATTTCAGTAGGTTGCATTTCTTTTTTTCTTTTGTGTTGATTTTTAACTAACATTGAGCCAAAACAGCATGAGTCAAAAAAGAAAATTTAGCCCAATTTGAAGCCCAAAGGAAAAACAGTTTTTTATTACCTGGGAATTTGAGCCAATGCCCTTTAGTATATATATAGAATGTGAGTTTGGACTGACCCATGATGTTTTGGGTTATAGCCTTGCATCCGGCCATCTGGGTCGGTCTGGTCATATGTTCGGGCTAACCTTGTGTGGTATGAGATCCATAAGGCCATTTGATCAAAAACAATAACCAAATGTATCAATACAAATGTAAGCTCCTTAATTATGCTTTGGAATGTGCCTTTTGTCTCCATTTCACTCTGCATTCACTTATTATAATATATTCTAAAACCCAACTTTTAACGGGTTCAAAATCGTTTTATTACGGGGTAATTATAACCTTAATTCTATCTCCTATTGGTCATTGACTTTTAAACATGTGTGTTGTCATTCCGCCATTGGTTAATGTGGTTAATTGTGTTTCCTCTTAGTAACAGTACACCCCCTTATGCATGTATTCCCAACGGGGGTGGTGCTACTGTTTTGCAGTTGTATGTGGCAAGAAATGGTTGCCTTTACCCATGGTTACCCATGCTTCATTAATTAGACTATGTACTCTACATGTTGGAAATTGTTAACCGACTATATGTGATATCAACTAAGGGTTAACAAGTGTACATTAGGTAACTTTAATTAATTGTAACATGTACTACCATGCTTAAGACCACAAATTTCCTGCTAACATTTTCACTTTTCTCACACAAAGCTTGACTAGAAAGTTCTAATAAACAACTTTGGCTCATCTACACAATCACGCAAAGTAATCACAAAGAAGGAAATCTTCCACAAAGGTATTGCATGTCTTTTGTTCCTTTCCCAGTTGGTACAGATTCATTGGATCATTTGTGTGTGAAAAAAAGTCCCTTTTTTCATCTCATCTTTAGCTACTAGACACTTTCTCACTAAGTGATTTTGTGTTCCAGGAATACCTGCACTTCTTTGGTCACTGTTGCCTACAAAAGAAGAAAGGTTAACTATACTACAACAGGTAGGAAATTAAATAATATCCATGATTGTAAAATTTATTAGGAATAAGGTGCTTTATTTTTTTATGTGAATGCATGCTTTTACTAATTGTTTTGTTGCCTGTGGAAATGCGAAATTTTCTTTTTATCCAAACCATAATTCTTGCAATCTTAGTTTACCATATATTGGCTACTTATATTATTCGTTAAATATTTGTATCACTATTATCCTGCAATCTATACTTTCAAGGATCTTTTTTGCCATAATATATTATCATATGCAAAGTAATAAGAAAAAAAAGTTAAATAAAGATTACGAATATACATACCACCCTTTTGATTGTCCATCGGAAACAAGACACCAACCGTATGGACATACTGCCAATAGCCAAATTCATGGTTATTCACCAGACTTTTGTCTTCAAAAAAACCCGTTCCAAGAACAGCATAAACTTCAACCAGCCAAACCTCAACAACCAAACTCATATACATCAGCTCTGCTTTACAATGAATCTGCAAATGCACATACCACACAGAAAAGAAAGGCTTCTTCAGAAACCTCAAATAGAAGCAAGAAACATCAAAAGACCAGAGGTTAGTTTCATTTATTTCACAATATTTATACATAAAAATTATATGGATACTCAATTTCTCTTCGTTGATATAGGTGTACGACAGAATTATGGCTATTCGATACAACAAGAAGGATTTCCTCAACCTTTGTTCTGCCCTAATATGTATTGTTTAGTTGATGGTGATCCGCAAAGTTCAACAGCTGTTGGTGGATACAATGATGATCAATTTCACTCAGTTGCATCCTCTAATAGTGTTCAATATGGTAAGCAAACCTAATTATTAAAAAAAAAAGAAAAAAAACCCTAAGGTAATAGTCCTTTGTAAAAAGAAAGGAAACTATCAGCATTAAAAGAGGCATTAAATGCACATATCTCTACAGAAAACCCTAACACAAACTAAAAATAGATGTCTTTTTACATAATAAATGCACATTAAAACATATGTCCTAGGTTTTAAGGTTCATTGAATATAAAAAAAGTTAAAAAAACACATAAATAATTTACAATTATTGATATATATATATATTTTTTTTGAGACAGATATAAATGAATGTAATTTAAATTGGGAAAAGGACAGATGGTCATTGCAAAAAGAGAAAAAACAACAATCAAATGATCCTAAAGGGAAGGGTATATGCACAGATTGTCCAACCAATTATCAAACAGATTCAGGTACACCATGTTTTAGAAGCATTTACGGTTACTTACCACAATAACATCTATTTAAATTATTATTGAACATAAATTCTATGATTGTCTTACCTGTATTGGATTTTCGACGTTTGCAGGGGGTATACAGAAACCTAGCAATTGCATTAGTCCTGGTGTGGTTTCACAACCCCTAAATCCAAATGTATGTTCAGCAAGTACTTCTGCTATTAAAGGTAAGTTCATCATATACATAATTTGCTTCAGTTCATATACTGTTAACGAAACATACTATACTAATTCAATCATTGTGATACAAAAAAACAGTTAACGCAACAGAGACTAACAGAAACACACAGTCAAGTGGTAAAACAACAGCACGCAGAAAAAGACAATGTCATACTCAAGCTACAACCAATGATGATGGAACACCATCATGTTACAAACGTAAAAGTAGGCGGGTAACTATGTCAAAGAATAGTGAAACATCAAGAGAGTGTAATGAAGGTACACATAAATAAAAATATATGTATACATATATCTTTTTTAATTAATACCAGTAATATTAATAAAATTTATAAAATGCAGCTGTGTCAGGCTTATACAGAGATTTGGGAGATTGTTCTTGGACATGCCAATATTGTAATGCATATTTTTGGCATGGAGAACGTTTGAAAGGAACTTCAAAAAACACAGTGCGCTACAATCGGTGTTGTGGAGGAGGACAAGTATACCTTCGTGAAGAACTAGAACCCCCATACTATGTAAAAGAGCTATTTAAAGATAGGCACTTTCTCGACCACATCCGCGCATACAACCAGATGTTCAGTATGACATCATTTGGAGCAACAATTGATGATTCAATCAATGATGGAAGAGGCCCGTATGTGTTCAAGATTTCTGGGCAAATTTACCATTATATAGGTACAATGTGCCCAGAAGTTAATAAAGATCCAAAGTTCTTGCAACTTTACATTTATGATACGCAAAATGAAGTTACTAATAGATTCAAACCCTTTGGTGGTGAATCCAAAAGTAATCTGAATCCTCAGATAGTCCAAAGTTTGATACAAATTTTGGATGAAAACAACGAATTGGTTCAGATATTTAGAACAGCCAGGGACAAACTAAATGAAGGAGATGTACCTGAAATGAAGATCCAATTGTACAATGTTGTTGGTGCACAACAGTATCAGCTACCTTCTACGGGTACACTTGGAGCAATAGTCTTTGGTAGTGGTCCAAACACTGAATCAGACTATGATGTTATAATAGAATACAGAGACAGAGGTCCTCATAGAATAAATAAGCTACACAGCTCTTATATGTCTCTGCAATTTCCACTTTTGTTTGTATATGGCCAACCAGGTTATAATACAAACTTGACACTTCGAAGTGGTAATACAAAGAAGAAAAGAACAAAGCTGTCTATGAACGCTTACTATACATATCAGTTACACGAACGAGCTGGCGAGTATGGGTTGCTTTTTAGAGGTGGTCGATTATTCCAACAATATGTTGTTTCAGTATATTGTACGCTAGAACAAGATCGGCTTGATTTTATCAGAGCTAAACAAAATACCATACGAAGTGAATGTCTATCTGGTATTTGCGACGCACTTTCAAGAGGAGACCATTTTGGTGCTGATATTGGAAAAAAAATAATTCTTCCATCAAGCTTTACTGGGGGTCCCCGATACATGTACAGCCACTATCTCGACGCTCTTGCTATTTGTCGAGTTCTTGGAAATCCACAATTCTTCATTACATTCACATGCAATGTAAATTGGCCAGAGATCAAGAGACACATGAGGCGTTATCCAGAACTTACTTCGGCAGATAGAGCTGATGTGGTGGACCGTGTGTTCGAACAAAAAGTGGAAGACTTTTTGAAGGTGCTCAAAGAAGAAAATATTTTTGGCCGTTGTGCTGGAGGTGCAATATAATTTTAAAGTCTTTTTATTTTTCACCTACGTTTTACACTTATTCACTATTACCTTTTATGTATATTATTTTATACTTAACAATGAAAATTTTTCTTTCCTTGCAGTTCTTTACACTATTGAATTCCAGAAACGGGGACTTCCACATTGCCACACATTATTATGGGTAGATTCAAAAGACAAGATACGAAGTCCTGAGCAAGTAGATAACTTTATCTCTGCTGAATTGCCCGACAAAAAAACAGACCCTGTAGCATATAACATCGTTGCTGATATGATGATGCACGGTCCATGTGGAAACGCTAAACCAAGTGCACCCTGTATGCAAGAAGGTGTGTGCAAAAAGAAGTTCCCCAAAAAATTTAATGAAGCCACTTATTTTGATAAAGATGGGCACGTGCATTATCGTAGAAGAAAAACAGGTGCTTACGTGCAAAGAGGAGAATTGCATCTAGACAACAGTTACGTTGTACCGTACAACCGACTGCTTTGTCTTATATTTAATGCTCACATAAACGTTGAGTACTGTGGATGGAGCATGTTAATAAAATACTTATTCAAGTATATCTCCAAAGGTACAGATAGAATTGCTGCACGAATCTTAAAACCTATTGGTGATCCGTCAACATCGTCTGCCACTCCTACAATACACATTGATGAAATTCAAAACTTCATCGATGGAAGGTTTATCTGTCCACATGAAGCATGTTGGAGAATACTTAATTTTCCCATTCATCATAGAGAACCAGCAGTTCAGATACTTGCAGTGCACTTGAAAGATATGCAAACGATAACTTTTCGAAATAAAGAGGCATTAGGATCTGTGGTCGCAGATGACAGACGAAAAATGACGACACTCACCGAATGGTTCACATACAACGCCCTCCATGAGGATGGAAGACATCTAACATATTTAGATTTTCCATCTGAATATGTTTGGTATGAAGATTCAAAAGAATGGAGACGCCGAAAGCTTAAATCTAAATCTTCAATCGGTCGATTGGTTTATGTTCATCCAGCAGCGGGAGAACTATTCTACTTTCGTATGTTGCTGAGCCACCAGAAGGGTTGTAAATCGTTTGTTGAAGTACGTACAGTTAACAAACGGACATTCTCTACATATCGTGCAGCATGCCAAGCCTTAGGCCTGCTTGATGATGATAGAGAATGGGACATAGCAATGGAAGAGGCAGCGTTAACAGCAACATCAGGTCAACTCCGCACCCTGTTTGCTCATATTTTATTGTACTGCGACGTCGCAGACCCTGTTCAGTTATGGGAGAAGCATTGGACAAAGATGGGTGATGACATACCAATGAGAGCTTCCCAAATGGTTAGCATTCAAGACTTACACATAAATGATCCAGAAAAAAAAGGATACATTCTGTTTGAGTTAGAAATGATTTTGAACAGCTGTTCGAGATCGCTTAAAGAATTTGGTTTGAAATTACCTCCGGATGATCTGTTAAATGAACTCCATAACAGATTATTGATGGAGGAAAAGAATTATAATCGGGCAGAATTACATGAAGAAGCGGTGGCTGGTCTTGCAAAACTAAACAATGAGCAAAGAGCAATCTACAATGTTATAGTCGATGCATGTCACAACAAACAACAACAATTGGTGTTTGTTTATGGCCATGGTGGAACCGGCAAAACTTTCTTATGGAAAACAATCATCAACACGCTACGTTCAGAAGGCAGAATTGTTCTTGCTGTTGCCTCTTCAGGCATTGCATCTTTACTCTTGCCATCCGGCCGGACAGCCCATTCACGATTCAAATTGCCACTTGACTTAACCGATGAGTCAATGTGCAATATAAAGAAAAATACTCTTATGGCCAAACTATTAGAAGAGACTGAACTTATAGTGTGGGATGAGGCTCCAATGAATGACCGTCGCTGTTTTGAAACATTAGATAGAAGCCTCCGAGATATTTTGGACATCGCAGACAAACCATTTGGTGGTAAAACAGTGATGTTGGGTGGTGATTTCAGGCAAACATTGCCAGTTAAAAAAAAGGCATCAAAATCACAGATAATTGATGCATCAATAGCTAAATCATATTTATGGGCTCAGTTCAAAGTGTACAAGCTTAAACAAAATATGAGGGTGCTACAAGCAGGTGTCAACGAAGATGAGAGAAACAGTGTACATGATTTCTCTTCATGGCTACTTCATATAGGAGATGGTGAAACTGGCGAACCTGACGAAATAGAGCCAAAGGATGCTGCATGGGTGACCATTCCACCGGAATATCAGATTCCAGATGATGACAACAGTATCCAGAATCTTATTGATTTCATCTATGATGAATGTACATTAAAAAACCCAACAGCAAAAGTTCTACAAGAAAAGGCGATTGTCTGTCCCAAAAACGAAACTGCCGACTCTATAAACGAACGTATCTTATCAATGCTGGAAAGCGAAACTACAACATACCTAAGTTCAGATGAAGCAATACCAATTGGCAGGGACAGTGCTGGCACAGAGATGTTGTATCCACCAGAGTATCTAAACACCTTTAGATTCCCTGGCTTTCCACCAAATAAGCTTCAACTGAAAGTTGGAGCACCAGTTATGCTGATACGAAATCTAAATCTAGGAGGAGGTCTTTGCAATGGCACTAGAATGATTGTAAAGAATCTTTGGTCAAGGCTCATCGAGGCAGAGATAATTACGGGCACAAGAGTTGGGGAAAAAGTCTATATTCCAAGAATACCACTAATCCACAAAGATCCTAACTACCCTTTCATTTTCAAGAGAAAGCAGTTCCCAATTAAGTTGTGCTATGCAATGACGATCAACAAAAGTCAAGGGCAATCGCTAAACAAAATCGGCATATACCTACCAGAGCCAATTTTTGGACACGGGCAACTATATGTTGCATTATCAAGAGCAACATCACCCCAAGGATTAAAAATCCTAATGAAACCTCATCCCAATCACCCACCAAATACAACAAAAAATATTGTGTACAAAGATTTTTTAAAAAACATATACGAAACAGAGGTGTCTATCATCAAAATATAATCTTACATTTTACTATATTATTATGTGGCATTCCTATCTTAAATAATATTTTTAAATCATTCAATGATGTACATCCAATATGCATTCCTATGTATTTATAAAATAACAAATATTAAATATAATCTTTTTTCTTTTTATTTTTTATTTCTTTATTTATTATTATTATTTTTTTTTTGCAGGATGACAGAGGCTTACATCAAGGATTTAAAACCAAGGGACAGGAACAAAATACTTGAAGCAAAAGTGTATCGAGCATGGATACATAGGGACCCACCAGATATAACAGACAAAGGTTTCCGAGCAATTTTATTGGACAAACAGGTATTTCATAAACACAAAACTTATGTTCAAAAAATACTACATTTGAAATTGATTCACAAATAACAACTTAATGTAAACAGGGCAGCGCAATACAAGCAAATATGAGTGCAGACGACATTAACCATTTTAACAAAATTCTTATACCTGGAAAAACATACCGCATATCTGGGTTCGGATGTGTTGACACAGATAACTGGCAACAAACGCTTGCAAACCCAACATCGTTGACATTTACCAGATTCTTCTCATCATTTGATGATATAGAGGATGTTGGATTCCCCGACCACTTTTTTGACTTCATCTCTTACAATGAGCTGCCTCGCAGAATCGTTGATCCAAAAGAGAAGCCAAAAAAACCTTATCCAGTCCTAACAGGTACCCAACAGCAATTTTTTTACACTTTATTAGTAAATAAACAAATTGCCATATTAATTTTCTATAAATTATTGTACAGACTACATTGGGTGTTACATATCTTCTCAAGATACGGGAAAAATTGGAAATCCAAATAAAAACCAAGTGGCAGCACGAAAAGTGGAAATCCAAAATTTGAAGTAAGTAAATTACTAAAATTTATGCATCTTTAATAAATAATAGAATCATTACCAATAAAACGTATAATTTGACTCCTTGATTAAAACAGCCGTGATTCTGTTGAGTTAACACTGTGGGGCGAACTTGCTGAAATGTTTAAGAAAGACATTGTAGATGCACTTGAGAAACCGGTCATCATGGCTGTTACATCCTGTAGAGTTTCCCGATTCAACAACAAACTTCAGCTTTCATCGACACCTGCAACATATTTCTATATAAATCCAAAGATTCCACAACTTGAGCAATATAAAGCTGAGTGAGTCACAAATTATTTTTTAAAACAATATTTTTTATCTAAACTATAACTCCTACACTATTTTGTTTTACAAAAAATTATATACTTATATGACAGGTACAGAGAATTACACAACCTTAAGGCACCTTTGCCAGTTATCCGACGTGCATTCCAAGACAAAGAACAAGAAAAAATGCGAAACAGGGTCCCTCTCGCAATCCTGATGCAAGAAAAACCACAAACTCATGTGGTAAGTTGCAAGTTGATGTCCTACTTAGATTATTTATTAATTACAATTTATAACTCATTGTTTGAAAATCTTTTTAATAATAATAATAAAAAAAAAAAAAAAAAAAATCAACAGGGAGTCCGATTTACCTGTGACGCAACAATAACAACCATCAACACATCACGTGAATGGTATTACGTCTCATGCACCACCTGCAGTAACAAGCTTGATGATGAGGAAGGTATTTACAAATGTGGAACGCATGGACCAATAACATCTCCAACCTACAGGTAACATTGTATTAAATAACATTCTTTTAGCAACTCAAACACGTTAAAATAACATACATTATACATGCAGATACAACTTCAAAGTATATATAACAGATGCTACGGAGACAGCCATGCTAACATGCTTCACACCAAAAGCAGATGACATTGTCGGTATTGACTGTCACTCATTGGTCACTTCACTCAATAACCCACACCCAAAAGACTTTCCCGAAGCAATAAGAGCCATTGTTGGAAAAAAACATATTTTCCAATTTCATTTCAGCACAGGTACAAAACAAGGACCAGTGAGTTTCATTTTAAACGAAATCTTGGACAAACCAGATCCACCACAGCAACTAGAATCCAAACCATCAGGTAAACACTTACAGCTTACTACTAAATTAGCATTATTTATAATTCCAAACATAAATATTATTTCATACAAAACCATGATTTTTTTTTCTATTTTTAGCAAGTTCAAAATCAGAGGACGCACCACATAAAGCTATAGAATACCCAATTGATACAGATAAACCAAGTGCATCTTCGTCAGGTAAATAATGCACACACAATTTTTAAACTAACTTAAGATATACTACATACATCATAAATAACAAACAAATGATCCATTTTTCCCTTTTTTTATATAAGCTTCTGAAGTTGAACCAAAGTTACAAGTAATCAAGAAAAAGGAAGAAATGGTTGAACATCAAGCAATGCAAGAAAAGCCAGGTGAATTTTTGTCAGGTAAGTAATACACATACGGTTTTTAAAATAACTTAAGCTATAATAGATACATCATAAATAACAAATAAATGATCCATTTTTCATTTTTTTTTATCAGCTTCTCAAGTTGAGCCAAAGTTACAAGGCATCGAAAACAAGGAACAAATGTATGAATATCAGGAAATGGAAGAAAAACTTATGGCTACAACACCACCAACAACACCTGCTAGCCCAAAAATAACTGTAAAGAAGGATATCGAAGAACCAGGTGCACACAAAACTGCTAAACGACCCCTTTTCCAAGGTAAACCAAGCGACACTAAGAAGACCAAAAAAGAGTAACTGCCCCTACCAAAGTAAGTAAAACGCAAACACAAATATAACACGCACACAAAAAAAATAATAACACTAATAATATAAGCAACTACATTTTAACATATTTTGTTCTTGCAGGTCTCCACTATGTATCCATGCTTTTGATCCTACGTATGATGCTACAAGAAGAAACTATCATTACTCCTAATGTAAATACATGTTAAATAAAATCGCATTCATGCGCAGACTTTGTAAACTCTTTATAATGCCATAAAGGCATCTTTTGTAATATGGTTACACCAGTATTGTTAACCTAACTTATGTAAAACCTGCTAATGGCATATTTCCATGTTTTCACCTATCAATGTCTCAAACTTTTGTGCCAAATACATTTGTGAAAACCAACCATATTTTATTATACACAAACAACATAAGTTTTATTCATATATTACACCGATTACAGGCAATAGAAAACCAGATTAAGGACATATTCTTAATCAAACATACACCATAACAGCACAACTTGCTAACAACAAACACAACATTCTCCATCACCAACAACAACTACGACAACCAACATCTACCTAATCATGGACCTCCATAACCATAACATGACGTCGTTTATCCTCCCTAGCTTCACGCGCAAGATCCAAGACACCAAGTAACGCTTGCAAAATCTCCCCATTCTTTGCTTGCGCTTCTGCCAAACATTCCATCCCATCCATTGCTGGTATATCGAAATGGCTGAAGCTTTGGCCCTCTTGCATTAAATCAGCAAACTTTGCAATTTTATCATGCAACCCATCACACCATTCAACAAGCTTCCGTATAAACCCAGAATGTTCACTCTCTTCTTGAACAAAAAGGAATTTGAAGCAATGTTTGACCTCATCAGATCCACAGGCTACTTTCAGTTCATCAAAATTTGGGGTGGAAACCATTTTTTTTATGCACTTTAAAAAAGATTTTATGTGAAACACAGGTGAAGGTAAGAAACTACAAGGCCAATACTTAAATAGGCAAAAAAGAAGGGTAAAAATGTCATCATAAACCAAATTGTAACAGTATTTAGTTTGCTTATTTTTCCAATGTGATGATACATGACTATCACAATAAAGTAACTTTTGCAAACAAAAAACAAAACTGAACAGCCTTTTGCAATGGCACACAGCATCCTAAAAACTTTCAAAACTCCCTAACCACACAAATGGTACCTACTTAACAATCACACCACATGTGAACCTTTCAACCTGGCATCAAAACTCCCTAGCCACACAAATGGTACCTACTTAAGAATTACACCACATGTGCACCTTTGAAACTGAAAACAAAAATGATAAAACAACCAACACTTACACCAAACAGACCTACCATACAAAGTTATCCATTTTTGCATAACACACTGATACAAAACAATGATATACTTAAAAACATTAGACCATAGCTATCCAGAAACCAAATAAACTTCAAATAACCAAATAAACAAAAAAAATAAACAAATAAAAAATAGGTAACACATAGAAAGTCCTGCTTTTATTAATATTAACATAATCAAATTCCAGTTACACTGGAATATCGATACATTCAGGACACACACCATACATATGCTACACAAGACTACTGCAACTACATAAACAACTAACACATGACCCACCTGCCTCCCACAAAAGACTACTACACTTCATCAACATACAACCTGACTACATTACCCATAAAAACATAAACTTTTTAACATCAGACACTTATACAAAAGGATACCACACTTAAAAAACCTTGAGCCATGACCATAGAAAAAGTAAGAAAACAAACAACCTTAGGCAAGCTTCCTGAGTTTCCTGGCAACCCGACCTTTTTCACCAGCACGTAATGCAGCAGAATGACTCATCATAATCAACCTGCTTATCTCCGCGAAATCCTCTTGCTCCGCAGCCCTTAAAACAGCCAAACATTCATCCAAAACAAAATCCCTCTCAATCTTCATCAATTCCACAATTAACCCATGCCTATACTCCCTCCTAGCTTCCACCTCCTCAACCATTTCATTATAGTTTTTTTCAGCATCCATATACGCTCTCTCTTCCCTCTCAAAAATAGCACACAAAACTTTATCCACTCGACGATCCCCAATCTTTTTTGCGATGCTCAGGCACCTTGAGAGCCTACGCGTCATATCCAACAAGTGAATTAAACCGTTTCCTGTAGAATTTATGAAATTGAAATTTATGAAAACCCTAATTTATGTTTTCCCCAAATTCCTTTTCTGATTTGATAAACTGAAGCAACCGACTCTAAAAACCTAAAAAAAACAACCGACACCGACCCAATAAACTAAATCTGTTGTGGCCCAAAAAACAAAACAGACAAACATTATCACAAAAAGTCACCTGGCCCAAGACTAAAACAACATAAATTACAGCAAAAGCGCCAAAAAAAAAAAACTTAAACATATAAAGGCCCAAAAACTACAAAAAATACAAGAAACAAAACAACATTTTACAACACCACTTCTAACTATAAAACTACCAAAAAAATTGTACAAAAAAATTTCTTACAAAGGCAATCCCGCAGCAACGCGCGGGTTACCCAGCTCGTTAGACTATAACACGTGTCTGGGTCAAGATCGTACGTACGCCAAATGCTTCCCTCAAGCATGTCGATGCACGTGAAGAAACCAACATATGTATGGGGTATGAAATCGACGTTTCGGTAAGGTGTGTGTACTGTAGAGGTGTACTCATTCAAAGACTTGAGGTGGTTGCTTCCACATTTTTAATCACTTGTTTATCTACAAGTACAAATTGCACATGCTGAAAACTTTAATTATTTGAGCATTCACATGTCGTCTTCTTACCTTTTAGCAAATTCATTTCCATTGGTTAAATTCAGTATGAAATATAACTTTCTAGTATAAGGTCCATGGTCATAGTCCTTTGTAAATAAAACCCAATGTTGTACGCGATCTAGTACTAACTAACTACAGTAACTATCATCGTAAGTACTCAAAATCTTATTGTAATCATTTCAGCAAGAGTTACGAGCTTGAACTTAGTACACATCGTGCTGCCACAAAAATACATCAAAAGAGTGTCTTTATCTATTGCATAATGTTCATTCAAGCAAAATGAACACGCCTAACGACTTTTTTACCATATATAAAAACACTAAATGCTTGAGGTTGGTGAAGGATAATAACCTAAGGGGTTTATATAATCTAACATCAACTAGCCTTGGTTTGATTTGTGGCTTTTTAGTACAACTTTATAGGTTGAAGGCACTACAAGAAACGTCACTCGCGGTTTCTGGATTTGCTAAAGTTCGTTACCTTTCGTCGATTAAAAGATATTCGTGTGCATTGAAGGTCTCTTCTTTAATGTGTTGCTAAAGATCACATTGAAAGTTTTTCATCATGAAATTGATCATTCACAGATTTAGAGAAACATAGAGACATATGTGGGTTGTGTGGTTGTCAGAAAAGTGATTAATCGTCACCCATGTCACATCTGATATTCAATTATCAGGAAAAGGTATCATGTCACATCTGATATTCAATTATCAGGAAAAGGTATGTGCTACTTGCTATACCTAAATGGGTACCTACTAATTGAAAAGAAATTGAAATCAAGAACAAAGCGATTGTGTCAAGTTTTTCTAAAACAGAATCATATTTTTTTTCGTAGCTAAAATTTCGCTAACTTTTAAATTTGATGTGAAAGAGTTGTCATATTTTTTTTTCATATGTTGCATGTTTCATATGTCTATTTTTTGACAAAATCGCGACCCTTTTTGTTTCTAAATATCGTACTTACGGTTTCGAGAACTACTCCTCGTAACAAGTTCACAATCAAATTGGAATTTTGAATTCTCTACATCAAATGTGTCGAAAATATTCTAAACCAAATCCTATACATTATACAGTATTAGTTATCGTAAGACATTAGATAAGACCATTGATAAAATAAACGCAATTTAATTTTAGGTCCCATAATGGTAGTATAGCAACTTCCATGTGCATGTCCACTTCTCATCGCTCTAAATGTCCAATAAATCTAACAATGGTGCAATTTTGAATTTATACACGATGACATAGTACAATATGTTTTCACAAAAAAGTCCAATGATAGTACATTTATTAAAAAGATAATCACAACATCGCACATGCAGTTTATATACTTTCCGGTTAGTATATTTATACGGGTGGTCCGGCCTTAATGATAATCACTACACAGCTCGCGCCAACTTTGAAAAAATTGAGGTTGGTACTTGGCCTTCCTTTAATAGAATGATAGGTTATCTATGCACTCAGGGACGGAGTCACGAGGGGTCCCGCGGGTGCCCGTGCACCCCATGAATTTTTTTTATATAGTGTTATTTTTTGAAAAAAACATTGATTTTTCCTAAAATCATCTTAAATGCACCCGGTCTATCAAAATGTGTTTTCAGTATTACTGTTCAAATTTTTTTGTGCACACGGTTATATTTGATCCTGGCTCCGTCCCTGTATGCACTTCTTGTTTCCCTCCCACGTGCCCCTTTCATTCATTCTCACAATGCAATATACATCACCATCCCACGTATCCCACATGCCCGATTCAAACGTTATTCCCTTTAATTAGTTGGTGACGGTGTATCGGGTCTCTAAAGACCCGCTTCCCATAACGAACCATAATTTGATCCACTGACGAACTAATGTGTGTTTCACTGACGATACAAAAGAACGATCCAAAAGGACGATCTATATCAACAATTGTGTTAGTGATTTTAGAGTCATCGACGGCTATTTAGGTAATGACGATTTACTAGAGGCTAATGAGATTTCATATTTGGTTCGGATACGAGTTAGGGAAGTGTTAAGTGCACGCTCGTTGAGCTAATATGTTTTCGACCATGACAAAAATGCAAGGGTCAAAGGGGCTGCGCCCCCTTGCGGGGTCAAGGGGTAGTGCCATTGTATTATCTTGGATGACAAAGCTAAATGGATTATATTTGGTGCTAAAAAAGTTAAGGAGCTATTATTTTGACATAATTTTATGTTTTAATAACCTTAACCTCTTAACCTTTTTAATGTATTTTGTTTCAATATTTGAGCCGAGTATTTGACATTGGAGAACGGCTCGTATACAAGCTGATGTGCAAATATCGACAAATACAACGCCACTTTATGATGAGCAAAAACATGTTACGTGGTTGGTGGATTAGTGGGCCTACAAAATTGGGTCAGTTTATATGTAAACGAAACTACAAGAATCCAACGATGTTGTGGGCGGAAGTTTCTAATTTAGGAAAGTTGGTGGTGGTTGAGTAGTAATATCACTTCTATGTTTAGAATCACTTCCAACTATTTTTTTTTTATTATTTTTTTAAATATTTGTTAAGATTCTAATTTTGGTAAGATTACATTGATAAATTGTTCAAAAAGAGGAGAGGTCTGGTGCAGCCAGCATCGTATTTAAACTATGAGTTTTGTTAAAAACAATCAATAAGGTTGTGGTTAAACTTAATCAAGTTTGTAAAAATAGCAAACTCATTATTTCAGTATGTAATAATTACAATTATAAAACATGTTGTTAAGCGTTGCACGTTAGTTAATTGTTTAATTTTTAATTATTGTAACATTAATCACAACCCATATGATTGTTGTTAAACAAAACACTTTAATTAAATACTAAATTCATTGTTCAAGTACGGTGATTTTGTTGTGTGAATGATTATTTTTCTAATTAATTGTTAGATATGTATGGTAATTAATGTTTTTAATAGTTAACACTCCATATTGTTAATGGTTATTCGTTACATTTAAACTGGCCCATTTTTGTAGGCCCACTGATCCACCAAGCACGTAACCTATTTTTACTCATTATAAACACTATAAGAAAAAGGGCTTTAGTTACGATTGAAAAATCGTCACTAATAGTGGAAAATTCGTCACTAAACCAACTTAGTCACGAAAATCAAAGTCGTCAGTTGTCGTCACTATAGCTCCATCACTAAGTTAATAGTGATGAAATTAGAATTTGACACTTAAATTAGTGACGAGCTAAACTCGTCACTTATTGGTGTTTGACAACCCATTTCGTCACTTAATCTCATCACTAAGTTGCTAAAGTCGTCACTATTTGTTGGAATTAGTCACGAAATATTTCGTTACTAGCTGTCAGTTTTAGAGACAAGAAAAGGTTGTCACTATCATATGAAATAGAACATGTGCTCAAGTTATGCTATAAAAGCGTTTTAAGATGGAAAAACTAATAATTAGCATTGAAAATTTAAAATACTAATTTCATTCCGAATACAACAACACATTTTATGTCCACAATCTACCAATAATCACGTTCCTAACAAAAAAGAGCACAACCAACCCATCTATTACCTACTAAAAATAAAAATTGCCAATCTTCGTAAGAAACTAAGTGGGAGGAGTTGTTCCATCTAAGTAAATATTTGAGGAGCTGCAGCATATCATCTCTGAATATGAGTCCCATTTGTCAACATTTAACCTGAAACTAAATGCAAGATCGAAATCACCAAATAGTAACCATGAAACCTGAAAAAATCAGTTTGTAACTAGTACGCCTATCCTAGTTGCAAGTCAAAACTAATTTTCTTTTGACCCGTTACCCAAACCAAAACATACCCATCTGTTTATGACATTACCCGATCCATACATATGAGAAGTCTAAAGCAATCAACTCAACTAAACTCATTGACTCAAACGAGTAGATGAAACACAAATAGATATGAATTATACAACAAATTCATACAAGTAACATAATATTATCGAAATTAGATGAAATTAACTCGTAATAATTATGATTTAAAGAAAACCTCTTAGCAGATTAGGTCAAAATAGTGAATGATGAGATTTTGTAGATGCTAGCCATGGCGAAATGATCGTAATGTGTGTTTAATGTGTGAAACTGAGGGAGAAGAAGGATATTTTTGGATTAATATCGAATTGAATGAGCCCAAATTTTAAGTTATACTCTATTAGTTAATTCTTTCGGGTCGGGTTGTAGATCCGCGTTTGATATTAGATTGTCATTTCTTTTGAATTTTTTTTAAAACTCTTGGGAAACGAATGTCACTATTTTTTTTACTATTTATCAAATACTTGATTTTTTTTCTTTTAAAACTTGAAAACGTGAAAAATTATAAAAATAAATTATTATTAATTTGATTGTGATAATTATATTAATTAATAAGATTACACTAAGAAAATTATTGAATTAATTGCAATAGTCAACTTAGTGACAAACTTTTTCGTGACTAGATGAGTGACGAAAATTTCGTGACTATATATGCAAGTGACGATATATAGTGACGAAAATTCTATATCGTCACTAATTAGTGACGAAATATATATGTCGTCATTAAATTCTCGTCACTATAGCCTTTTTTTAAGTGAAAGTTACGTTGTATTTGTCGATACTTGGACATCAGCTAGCTTGTATACGAGTCTTTCTTCATCGTCAAATATTCGACTCATATATTGAAAAAAATACATTAAAAAGCTTATGAGATCAAGGTTATTCAAACTTAAAATTATGTAAAAGTTGTTGATATATATTCGTTGCATAGTTAATAATTATACGGCTAAAAAATACATGAGCCTATCGGGGGCACACACATATACACATGTGATGCATTTATTAATGTAATTAATATATTTATTAATTATATTAATATGCTTCACAAAAATAATAAATTATCATTAATCATACCGTTAGTCGCTATTATTGACTTGAGGCATTAAATATACATGTGAAGGACTTAGATGTNGGTATGACTCGGCTATTCTGGCCAAGACCCACTTGGAACCAGGTAAGACTCGGCTGTTCTGGCTAAGACCCGGTTAGAACCAGGTAAGACTCGGCTGTTCTGGCCAAGACCCAGTTGGAACCAGGTAAGACTCGGCTATTCTGGCCAAGATTAAATGGGTCTAAACCAGGTAAGACTCGACTGTTCTGACCAACACCCAGCTAGAACCAGGTAAGACTCGGCTGTTCTGGCCAAGACCCAGCTAGAACCAGGTAAGACTCAGCTATTCTGGCCAAGACCCAGCTAGAACCAGAACCGAGTGGCCGGGAAGGGTGGAGGACAAAACATCACATCACATTCACATCCATCCCAGAGTACCTCTAACACATCCCATTTAACTTTATTTGAATTTTGACTTTTGGTCCACTCCCAAAAACAAAAACGACATACTCTCAGTGAAAAACGACATACTCCCAATTTCTCTACTACGGGCGCGGGAAGGTGAATCTATTTTGAAACCGTTCTTCTTCTAGGTCAACCGTTGCATAGTATTTTTTTAGTTAGGTAAGTCTTGTTTGTGTATATGGCCGGACGGTTCATAAGCTTGACCGGACGGTACGACGTTGATCCGGACGATTATTGGCCAAGACCCAGTTGGAACCAGGTAAGACTCGGCTGTTCTGGCCAAGACCCAGCTAGAACCAGGTAAGACTCGGCTGTTTTGGCCAAGACCCGGTTAGAACCAGGTAAGACTCGGCTGTTCTGGCCAAGACCCAGATACGATTTGTAAATTTGAATTGATTTTATGTTTATTTTATTGATTGGAATTTTCTTTAAGAAGCTACTTTGTTTCATTAAGTATTTTTTTACGACATATTATCATGAAAATGTGGCATTGTGCCTTGAAAATTAATATGTTGCTTGCTTAATATTTTGGGTTAAATTGTGAGCTTTGTTAGATGTAAGCTACAAGTGTAGGACACAAACATATTTAGTCTGATATGGATTTTAATCTCTATATAGGTCAACGAGCCAAAGAGTTGATCCGTTTTAGAAGTGAACCGACCCATTTTAATATTTATAATGGCAATATGTGTTATGCATCAAGTATTTTAATGTTATTTTGTGTTATTTAAGCTACATAAATGGTCACATATGTTATAAAAAATTTAATGCTTTTAGTGCGCCTCGCATTCATGAATCACGCGCCTTGGAATGCGCCTCGACTCGAGGCTCTTTGGCCCCCTTTGCGCGATAGTGTGCCTTGAGCCTTTCAGAACACTACTTAGATGTACGAAAACCAAACCCTCAGGTAGACCTTAGGTAATCGAGCATTTATAAATGTAAGACTTGGTCAGAAATCCTGCATCACATAGTGAAAATAAATCTTTCTATTCATCGCGTACAACCCAATCCAAGTTTTTAGCAATTGTTATTCATCCATTTAACACATTAGTACATTTACAAATAAAAAACTCTCCCCTTGGTCAGGCGATTATGACGATCTATTCTAAACCCTAAATCGACTTTTCTCTAATTGTTTTCCCTCTCAAATCTTCTAATAATCCTGTTATTCAATCTTGATTCTACTCTCTTGTTTTATCTTGATTGTGTACGTGATTTGTTCTTAGGTTTGTTAAGGTTAGTCGATTTGTTTTTAGTTTCGATTAGGTTTTTCTCATAATCACAGGTTGGGTTCCTTTTGTCGGTGCCATTAATTCTATTAATTCCTATCATTGCATTAATTGGTCTAACAATTCATATGGGTTAGTAATTGTTCGTTCATGCTTAATAAGCCCTAGTTTCTCTATCTAGGGTTTATACACGGTTTTGCGATTGACGGTGATCGTTTGGTTATCTGTTATGATTTGTTTGCTGGGTCTGGTGATTCTTGCTTGTTGTGATGAATAATTTGGGAGAGTCGAATGCAGAGTCGGATTTGGGAAAGAATAATGATGATTTGTTGAAAAATGTGACTGTAAGGAAACATAAGAAATCTTGACTTAAGGGTGTTACAGGTGTAGCGACGCAGTCTACACTTGACTCGTCATCTCCTCCTGTTCAGGTTGATGATAACATTCATGAAGGTTATGTGGAGCCGGTTCCACATGCTGTAAATGCTCGCATTGGTGTACCTACATTTGGTCTTGCTAACCCTAACCAGGTAACTAATACGGCATCTTTAATCAAGATGAAGCATGACTATATTGTTTCTCTATTTGGTGTCTCACTTAGTACACTAGAGGACATTAATGAGTTCACTTTGAATTGTGAGGCTGGTAAATATCCGGTATGGGCTGAATTAGATAGTAATGCTCGCACAATGGTTACGGATGCTATTGAAGATTTGTTTAATGCTTTTATGGCTGAAATTAAAGCTAAATCTACGACTCCTAAACCTATGATGAGTCTCCTATTGTCCAAGATGTGGACATGAATACTAATGGTACATCTAACTTTGGAGCTGCAGGTTTAAGGGATCCTCAACCTATTACTGATAGTTCGTTTCGCTCACTGGTTGCTGAACCCGTATTTGATGGTGTTAACATATCTATCCCCCGCAAAGTGGTGGAAAAGGTTAGTACACGGTTGGAACACACATTGTATGGTTATTGTACTGGAAATAGGATGGCTTTTCCGGTTGTTGAATATTATGCTAAGAATAACTGGGGGAAACATGGGTTGAAAAGGATTATGATGAATTCCAAAGGTTTCTTTTTCTTTAAATTTGATACATTAGCTGGGTTAGAAGCTGTTTTGGAAGGTGGTCCATGGATGATACGCAAATCTCCAATAATCCTTAAGAAATGGTCTGTGGATACTTGTCTGCATAAGGAAGAATTGACTCGTATTCCGGTATGGGTTAAATTGCATGATGTTCCTCTTCAAGTGTTTGAAGAGGATGGTATTAGTTTGATTGCTACGTTTATTGGAAAACCTTTTATGCTTGATTCTTATACGAGCTCTATGTGTAAGGATTCGTGGGGAAGAAGTAGCTTTGCTAGGTGTCTTATTGAGATCAACTCTGAAGCTGATTGATGCGTGGTTTTGTGACCTTACAACATGTTTTACCTCTCGAGGGATCTCCAGAGGCTTACAACCCCACCAGGCAGTGTACCTGACCGATGTAGTATAGGATAGTGGTAAGTACGGGGGATTGATCGTTCTCTCACAGGGAATAGTGTTCGTTAGGACAGAAAAACTACTCTAATAGGTCTAAGGGTGAAGGAAGATTCTTTTTGTATTCTTATGTTTTTATGAAAGCAAGTTAAAATCTCGGTTTTAAAGGAGTGGGCGGAATTAGTTGCTAGTCAACTAACCCAAAATTACTACAATTATAAATAAAATAAAATAACTAAACTATTATGGTTGTGAAAACTATATGGAGAAAAGTTGTGTTTACTTAGACTTCATTACTCCCTAACTATCTTTTACCGGTTAATTGATATGTATGTTACTTGTGTGGATGAAGGGTGTATTCCTAATAACTCATGGAGTGGCATACATATCTCTCCAATTCTATGAGCTCTTATCTCCTCCTATGCCATGCACGGCACAACCATAGGGATTGTAAACAGTGGCTCATGCGTTAAATACTACCTTAATAGCCTAGTATGCCTTGGCTACATGTTTCCCAAGACGTTCAAGCACGTTACCATAAAGGAGGTTGGCCAGTTTTCTTGAGCCTAACATTGATGGAACAATCATCCCAACAAACAACAACACATCAATTAACCAATAATTAATAGTTAGGTTTCATTAGATCTAAGCAAACACAAGAGAATTTAGCTACACATGTTAATTAAAAGACAAGCAAAAGAGATAATCAACCAACACATAGACATATTGATTGAATTGAAGTGAAGACTTATCTTTAATTAAGCATGAGGGTTCCAAGGGTTGGAAACCCTAAAAAGTACAGAAAATTCGTCTAGGGTTTGGTGCCAAAAGTTCTCCACAAAGTTCCACACTAATGAATGAAAAATAGAAAACTATATATAGACTTTTACACTCTGACGGCGTCAGGTTATAGATGCTGACGCCGTCAGCCCACCGCCATAAGGTTTCTCGGATGGCCTAGATCCACTTCTGACGCCGTCACTCTCTATTTCCTTCTGGGCCGTCACTCTTTAAATTATAACCTGACGGCCTACACCTATTAACACGTGACCGCGTCAGGTGTTAATCTCCAAATTCTTTCTAGGCCGTCATTTGAAAATTGGTTTTCACTCTTTTGTCAATGCTTGCTGACGGCGTCACGTTGTGACTCTGACGCCGTCGGGTAGTAATTCCTGCTTCTTTTGAGACTTTGTCGTTTTCTTCACTATTATGCTCCAAAAACGTCCAAATATGCATGTTTTCCATAATTCCTCTCAAAAGTACCTAAAATGACAAAAGGAACGATTTAGGGCAATATTTGATCACATTTATACGAATTAGGGCTTAAATGACCCCCTAAAAGCGTAACACTTTTCGTCTCATCACTGATCTTGTGGATGTTATTACTATTGGTTTTCCTTCACTTTCTGGGGAGTGGTTTACTAAAGCTACTATCCGTGTTGAGTATGAATGGAGACCTCCTAGATGTAATGTATGCATGATTTTTGGTCACACTCATGATCAATATCCTAAAAAGGTGGAGAGTCCTCCTATTGTTTCTAGTCCACATGTTGTTAATCCAAGTGTGGTGTTGGATAAAGACGGTTTCCAAATGGCGGGTAAGAATAAGAAGAAGGGTAAAACCAAGTCTACTAATGGTAATCGGTTTGTTCGTCCATCGGTTAAACAAAATGTCAAATATGTCCCAAAGGCGGCTACGAGTGAACCTAAGAAGGGTAATACTTCAATGGGTAAAGCTTCTAATTCGTCGTCTATGTTGAAGTCTACTGGCAATACCTCAAAGGAAGGTAATATTACTACATCTAATCCGTATGCTGCATTGGTGATGGATGAAGAAGATGATGATGAACGTGTTGAAAATGTGTATGATGAAACGGCTAACTTATTTAATAATTCACATACCGGTGAAACTTCATCTTTCACGGTAGCTGCTGGTTAGCTTGTTTCAGTTGTTTGTTTGTTTTAGGTGCATCTTTTGTTCCTAGAGTTGTAAGTACTTATGGCATGTCATAAGCACTAGTTTTAGATGTTTATCAAGCTGTTTAGCTTGAGATAAATATGGTATCTCAGTCATATTTCATTTGTACTTATTTTTTTCAATTTTAATATTATTTACCGGGGTAACCATTTAACAAAAAAAAAAGCACATTAGTACATTTTTGTTCCTAGCAAAGTAAGCAAAGATTCTTTCAATTAAAATTAAAAAAAAAAAAAAAAAAAAAAAAAAAAAAAAAACTGAGACAAAATTAGTAGCTAAACTATCTCTAAAAACAATTTTACTAAACAAAATTCATTACCCTTCAATAGCAAGTAACTTCTGCATTAATATATGTAACATATTAAAATCTTATAAACAATTAATCTGTTAAAAGGTGTCCACAAAACAAACAGCGGATAAACGCTAAGGTTTTCAAGTCAGTTGTCAACATGTTAATAGTTTACGTTATACGAATAAAAGGTGTCGTAGTATATTTATGCTGGATTTATATTATTGGTTGATAAAAACGCTGCTATATATAGCTGAATTTGTTGATAATATTCTAATCAAAATAACCTTAAGAAAATAACATGACCACATGAGTATTTGGCTATCTACGTGTATTACGTCAAGCGTTCATACCATGTACGAGCACTAGTAGGATCACCACTTTCCTCGGCGACCAAAAAACAACCGTCCTGACGCCATGACGTCGGGTAATACATGATGCCGACGACAGTTCGCCGGCGACTGATAGTCGTGAATGCCTCATCGGGACCTACTGTGCCGACGACATTTCCTGACGCTCATGCGGGACCCACAACCATTTTCAATCAAAGATTTTTGGCATTCGACAAATATTGTACCGATGACTCGGTACGTTAGACGTAATTAATCACTTAATTAACAAAACGGTCAACGAAAGTCAAATGACCCTTATTATATAGAGCAAATTCCGAGACTAGACCAGTCGCTTAAGTTTTTCAACTTTTCTAAACAAAAAAAGTGCTCTCCCAAAATAGACCGAGCGACTTGCGATGTTTTTACTTTTGATTAGAAGTCACCAAGTGGCACAAAAAGTAAGCGACTTTTTAGTACTTTTTGTACCTAATTTAAGCGACTTTTGTACTTTTTATACTTTTAAGCGACTTTTTTGTGCCACTTGTTGACTTCTTAACAAAAGTAAAAAAAGTCGCAGGTCGCTCGGTCTAATTTGGGAAGAGCATTTTTTTTGGTCTAGAAAAGGTAAAAAACTTGAGCGACTAATCTAATTGAAGAATTTGCTCTATTTTATATCGGCGACATGTCGTCGACAGTCAAAACGGTCAACGAAAGTCCGATAAACGAAAGTCAGAAAGTCAACGCAAGTCAAAGTTATGCTTCTATTTAACGACGACATGTCGTTGTACAATATTTTGTCGAATGCCAAAATATTTGACTGAAATATTTAGGCTTATTTTTATTAAACAACTTTAAATAATAATAATAATTTAGTTATTACTTAATGAGAAAANTCATGTTGTTAATCCAAGTGTGGTGCTGGATAAAGACGGTTTCCAAATGGCGGGTAAGAATAAGAAGAAGGGTAAAACCAAGTCTACTAATGGTAATCGGTTTGTTGGTCCATCGGTTAAACAGAATGTCAAATATGTCCCAAAGGCGGCAACGAGTGAACCTAAGAAGGGTTATACTTCTATGGGTAAAGCTTCTAATTCGTCGTCTATTTTGAAGTTTACTGGCACTACCTCAAAGGAAGGTAATAGTACTACATCTAATCCGTATGCTGCATTGGTGATGGATGAAGAAGATGATGAAGAACTTGTTGAAAATGTGCATGATGAATAGGCTAACTTATTTAATAATCCACATACGGTGAAACTTCACCTTTCACGGTAGCTGCTGGTTAGCTTGTTTCAGTTGATTGTTTGTCTTAGGTGCATCTTTTGTTCCTAGAGGTGTAAGTGCTTATGGCATGTCATAAGCACTAATTTTAGATGTTTATCAAGCTGTTTACTTGAGGTAAATATGGTATCCCAGCCATATTCCATTTGTACTTAAATTTTTCGGTTTTAATATTATTTACCGGGCTAACCCTTTACCCAAAAATATGGTAAACCCCCCTTAAACCAGCCATATTTTCGCATAACCTTGGGAATGTTTCAAATTTGGACCCTAACTCATGCTAAAAATGGCCATTTGAACTACATACAACGTCAATGTCTACTTCATTTTATCTATTCCTTTATCACAAGTTTTAAAGAACATTTCTACTAAAAAGGAAACTACCAGCGGAACAGAAACGTTTGATAATGCCATCGAGTGTTAAGCCCAAAATGAGAAAAAGTCTGGTTATTTAACAACCAAAACAGAAAGAAGAGAAAAATTGATGTTTCGTGACTTAAACATCCCTTAAATGGTTGAATGCTTACTCGAAAGCAAGCATGTCGGAGATAAAATAGGTCCCCATCTTTCTGGTTCCCACAAGAGTGAAACGGCAACAAATTGATTTCTCCCTTGTGCACGGACACTAGTCCATCTGCACAACACAAAAGACTCAAAAAAAGAACACAGAAAACAAGTTTAATCTTTGTAAGATGAAGATAATTTAATGCTTTCTTAACCTAGTCTACCTGCAAAACCCTTGACATGTCTCACTACTGTTCGTATATGCAACTGAACGTTGGCAAAACACACATGTCACATCCTGTTGTTGTGATCTGTTAGTTCAGTCGAGGAAAGAATTACCTATCACATAGAAGTGATTTAGGTTCATCTCAATTCCCAACATCTAGCATATAGGTCAAGACAATTGTTTGCCATCTCTCCCTAAAGACCTCGGACTTTTGACCACTCAAAATGTCAGAGGTCTTTGAGGGAGAGACGGCAAAAAGCTGCCTTAATGATATCCAAGCTCACTCTTCACACATCAAGGACAAAGGCATTGTTTGGTAGTATCTCCCTCAAGAACTAAGGACAACGACATTGTTTGGTAGCATCTCCCTCAAGAGCTCTTTGCCCAACTTTCTTCTCTCGTTTGTTTCAAAATCATTAAAACATGAAAGAGGAAGCTAAATCAAGAAGCCCTTGAAGGAGAGTTAACAACCAATGCCTTTCGGCTCTCGATGCTACTTATTTGGTTTTTATCTGCAAAGACCTAACTCGTATTTATAATCATACAATTCAGACACAAGATGTTGGTGGGACCTCAATCGACACGAGTTAGTACCAAAGATCCTTAAAGTAATTAGAAAATTGGCTCCTAAGGATAGAGTCAACCCAATTAATGGAGAATAAAAGCATCTAATCCATCAAAGGCATCCAAAACCATATCATTTTGACACATTTCCCTAATCTCCACATCTCAGCAGCAGGCATCTAAAACTTGGAACCTAATCTTAAATCTAAAAACACTCAACAAAGTCGTCTTTTCACCATATATGCATATAAAACGTATCACATTTAGTTTAGCTTTCATCCTCACGGCTCATCCACGTGTTGTTAGCGTTATGCTTTATATAACCGATACCCCAAAATGCAAGAGACCTGAAGTTGCTTGGACTATTATTAACTTGTCCTATTATTATTCTCATTAAATTAAGATTATCAACAAATTGATTCAGTGATAATATGTGCCACGTCTGCAAGCAGTGCATCTAAGTGAACGTTAAGTGCAAACCGAATATTGCAGAAACAATCCTGGACGCACTTAGCGCCATTAAAATAATCCTTCAAAGTGCTTCCTTAAAGATATATTTTGGCAACCAATATCATGTACTGACATATTTTCAAGATATTAAGTATATCTTAATAAACAGAAACTACATGCAACTTGAGTCTATTTTCTAGAAAGGCTGCAGTAAGTCTGGGGCTTAATTAACAGAAACCAGATCTCAATGTAATTCTTCTTAGAGTTGCAACATTCTCACACTATCTCACAAATATCTCTAACGAGATAATTGAACCGACAACATATTCATTAGTTGACATATAATTTTCTTCCTATGCAATCTTTGAATATTATTGCCCTTTGGTACAAATGGTTGTGCATTTTCACTTGTTTGAATGCTTTTTTTAAAAGCAAACTTGGGACACACAATTGTAATACATATACATTCTCACACAACACAACAATATTACTTTCGTCTTTCGTTGGACTTGAACTCACAACCTCTCGGTTGGAGACTTTTCCCGGATGCTAATCGACCAAAGGCGCATTGGTGACTTGTTTATATGCTAGTATTTTGCTTTATACATAGCTCATACTATTATAATGGAATTTTTAAATGAATTGGTGCATAAACATCGTGTAAAAAAATGACGAAAACTGTAAGATGTAACACTCATTACTGATAGAAACTGTGCAGATTATTATTCCATAACCAAGAATTGAAACACATGTAATACCATTGTCATACAAAACACCATGAAATTCACTAAAAGAACAATAAAGAACAAATCCTAGAAAAAAACATTGTCATGTAAGATGGTAACACTCTTTACAGATAGAAACTGTGCAGACTAAACTGTGGCTGTGCAGATGATATATCCTTTCTCTAACTGCTGGCCTGCAAAGATCAACCTTGGTTGAACCGGGTCAAATGGATAGTGCTTTTATGTTTGATTCCATAGTAATTCAAACTCTTCCAGTCTCTCATTTGTTCCCCATGAAAACATAACTTTTGTTGTTCTGGAGGGATATCCAACAGTGTATAGATGTGCTTTTTCATTCTCAGGATAGAATAGGAACCTTGCACTTCTATAATCACACGCTCACCATTTAATGGCTCTATAAAGACCTTCATTGCGCGTCTCATCAAACTGTTAAGATGGACACAATGACCCTTCTCAATCTTATAGCTTCCTACAGTCCGATCATCCTTCAAGTGTTCACCATTGAAGGTCAACAACTGAAGACCCAACTCAGTTCCCTCTTTCTCTTGAATCTGGGCTTTGAGATCAGCAATCGTGTCGGAGCTTCCAACCTCTAAAGCAATTTCAATCCCAGCTGGAGTTTTCACAACAATCCTTAATACAGCAGTAAGCTTGAGCCTCAAACTCAGTTTGGATCCATCATGTATATTGTAGTAAGCCAAGGTCCGGCCACCATGCAGCTGTCGGTCTTTATAGAATAGCAGTTGATGCTCCTTAGGTATACTAGTTTTACAAAGAAGTTGTGATCTAATTTGGTCAATTGTGTATGATTTTTCAACATCTAACGAGTAACTTCCTCCAGACTGATTACTTACCAGGATCTGCATTCCTCCTCTTCTAGTCGGACCTTTCTCAAAACCAATTTTTTTTACAACAGTTTCTTTTATCTCATCGACAAGTTCATTTGCACCAACAGTAGCTGGTGCTGAATAAGGTAGACGTGATGACTCAGGTGTTTTATCAGAACTGTACTGAGGAGTCCGAGGTTTTAAATCAAGAGGCTCAGAAGAAACCTCAGGTGTTAGAACCTCAACATTCGTAGGAAATATGGATGCTTCAGCTGCATCACAATCTCTGTCATAATTGAATTTATTCTCTTCATGAAGCAATATATCTGCTGCTCTGGTGATTAGACGCAAGACCTCTTCAGTTTCATTAATTCTAATCCCAGAACTAGCAGAATGCACAATCTGTCTTGTGGCCCTGTACGCATTTATAATGTCGGACTTAGAAGCGTTTCTCTCTAGACCTAAGACTGCGTAGTGGTCCCTAATCCCAAGAAACCGAACTTCTGGAAGCAGCCAGATACTTAAAACCCTCTTCAAACCTAGAGCCATATTCGAGAACCGTTCTCTTGCTCCAGCCCTGTCCAAAAGGGCAACGGCCTCCTCATATTTTCCTGCAAGCGCGGCTTCCTGCGCTGCTCTGACCATTGAAGACTCACCTGCCCCACTGAAACAATTTACAGCAATTTTGAGTGTGGACTCCTTCTGGATGTTGTAGTCTGCCAAGGTTTGGCTATCTTCAAGCTGCTTTCCAGCAAAGATCAATGCATGTTGGTATGCAGGGATCCCCTCCTTGTCTTGAATCTTTGCTTTCACGTTGTCGATTGTGTCAGAGCTCTCGACCTCAAGAGTGATGGTCTTACCACTGAGGGTTTTAACAAAGATCCTCATCTGTCAAAACAAACCCAAAACACGATAAGAATTCTGACAAACTATAGTAGCTACATCCATTAGTTGAATGGCAGCTGATTATGCATACAACTCTACAATAACACAACATAAACCCTATCACATGGTAAACCACCAAAAAACCATATCCAATTCAAAACATGCAAGAGTATCGGTATACATACAACCATAATTAGGAGTGTTATGGGCCGGGTTGATTCGGGTTTTGGCTATAAAAAGCTAACCCACACCCAAGCTTATAAGAAATCGGTATACTGGATTCGGGTGGGGTGATTCGGGTTATAATATGATAGTAGAATAAAAGCCCTTTCATGTTCCAAATAACATTAGCAGTAGAGGTCCAAATCAAATTAACAACAGTTAGCAAAACATTCACAGTAAGTTATTACAAGATTTTTTTGAACCACGGCTATAAGTGCACAGTTGCTACAAAGAATTTTTTGGGAATAGGAGAATATAAATCCACAGCAGCCAAAAAGTGCTTAAACCCATACCTTCCCAAATAATTTGAGGACTGTGTAAACAACAAAACAAGTATTGTACAAAGTTTAAGGAAGATCAATGACAGCCTTAGGTCTATTATGTTGCAAAGTAGATAACAGTACCACAAACCAATCGCCCATGCAAACTCTGTCTACTGGCATTTAGAATTTTTAATTCCTAACAAATATATAATACTATTAGAATCTTATTGGGTTGACCAGGTAACCGGATAAGTTGAATAACTCAACCCGAATACCATAAAATATCAGGTTATAGGGTTTGGGTCAAACTAACCCGGCCCTATGATCAGAACCCTAATAACACCTCATACTACCAACAAACACCAATTCAAGAAACAATTACCACATTCAATGATCAAAAACCAACAAGAACAACAATACCAGAAAGACCCATATCCCACATCAAAATGAAAACTTTATTTTCCAATGATTAGGGTTTCCCTCAACCAAATTCACAAATTTCATCCCCAATTCAAGAAAAAAATTCCATAAAACACAAGCATCAATAACGTTTGACCTAATTAACTACTAACTAGCCTAAGAACAAAATCTATTCTAAGCTAACCATGTTAATCATATCAAGATATACAATATCTAGTTATCAATCAATAAAGTCAAATACAAGCATCAAACTATTCAATATATATATATACACACACAAAATACACAACAGGTTATAATAATAAAGAATTATAAAATGGGTTAAAGGATAATACCTTAATTTGAAGAAACGAATAGGGGAGAAAATTAGGGTTTTATTGATTGATTAATTGATTTGGGGTGATTTTCAGGTCACCTAATTAACTACTGACTAGCCTAAGAATCAATCAGAAGAACTGAATGGAGAGAAAAGTAGGGCTTGATTGATTGATTATTGATTTGAGAGTGACTGAGAAAATTAGGGTTTGTTGGATTGACTGTGTGAGGATTAATTTGGGGGTGATTTGTTTATATAGGGAGTTAGTGAGAGGTGGATATGTTGTTTTGTGACACGTGTCGGTAGTGTTTGGACTTTGGAGTCTACAAGGATGTCCCTTGGTTAATTCTTAGCATATTCATCGGTTCAGTTCTCGGTTAATCGTTTTATTCATTTCGCGTTGTTCGGTTAAAAAGTATTTTTGGGTTACAACCGAGAACCGGATCAAATCGAAAGTATCTATGGCCGAACCGAAGTTTGGTTCGGTTATTGGTCAAAACCGAAAATCGAATTTTATACTTAAATTACACTATTTATATATTTTTTAAATTCAATTATATATATTTTTGGCAAAAAAGATATATCAAGCATAAAAAGTATTTTTTATATTTGTGTAGAATCGTTGTAGCTCGAGGTTGTTTAGACCTCATATCATCTAGGAACACAATAACATTGATAATAACATGCAGCGGAATAATAAATAAGAACATCAATGTTATGAACAAGGTTTTTCACCATCATCACCTCCAATTATTATTTGATCAGAATAATATCGTGTTACCTAACTGTAACAGGGATCTAAGACACCTCAGATCTTGAAGGTATCGAACAACTCTAGTCTAGGCGTTTACATAAACACACGCCCTAGACATACACACACTTTTTACTAGTCGACTACATTGTGAAAGACACACATTAAAACCTGTACCCTTGATCTCTTTATATAATAGAGAATTAGGGTTTACAATATACTACGAAGGACTAAATAATAAAACTTCTTTGAAAAGCAAGTCCTTCATGTTTTATTCTTCTTTAATTGAAGAATTCTTCCTTGTCACTTCAGGTCCTTCATGTTTCATTTTTTCTTGTTCTGTATCATCAAATCAATAAACCCAACAATCTTCCCCTATTTGATTATGAAAAAACAAACACGTTCTTGTACGAACTTCCCTAGACGAAGTAGAGAAGTTGAGATAATTAAATCTCACCCATGAATGAAACAATCTTGTCTTCCCCTTAATTCATGCCATGCCACTCCAACATCTCTTCCCCTTTTTGTTATCAACAAATAGATAACATATGCAAATATGATCTTGACCACCACGAACCAATATCACTAACTTCCAATCTAAGCCTGCTAATGTTTCAAATTGCCCTCTATGAAGAGCACCAAAATGCTTACGAAAAATGAATTCAAATCAGTAGAAACTCCAACTAGCAGTAGCAATAGTGATCAACAGTAGTAAAAATCAAACACTTCCCCTTGAGTGGTGCATGAACATCAAATGATTAAAACACATAATAAGATACTTCCCCTGAAACCAATGTGTTAATCATCTTCTTGATTCTTCAAATCTGTAGGCTCTATGTATTGTTGAAGAAAAATAATCATTACCAATTTGATGCTGAAGTAGAAGAAACCAACCTTGTGTCTTATGCCTTGTACTAAAAGACTTCGAACGTATATTCCTCAAGTATAGGGAGACCGCAATCTCTTGACAATAATCACTGAGCACAATAATGTAACTCCTTCAAGTGTTTTGTCAATTCGTAGTCACCTGAACGAACAAACAAGTTATCTTTAAAGTGTAACACCCACCTCAAGATATAATAAGACACAACCTTGAAAAATTCCACCGCATCATCAAAGAAGCAACAAAAACTCCTCTTCGCCAATAAGAAAATTAATTCGAGCCATTAAAAACATTTAAGAACAAAAACCAAATAACCATCTTGTGTGTGTATACCAACAACCTGTGTGTGTAATCCAGCAACACATATGTACTTCCCGTCACTGCTCTTAAATCATCAAAATGCAGCAGTAGAATAAATAACATAGCAACATATTAAATTTCGTATAGCAGCAGAGTAATACCCGACAGCAGTAGAGTGTAATACGCAACAGCAGTGTCAAGCAGCAGTGTAATATATGCAGCAACAGTGTTATAAAGCTAGCAGTAGAGTGAAATTTCAACTAGCAGCAGAGTGAAAAATATGAGAGCAGTAGAGTAAAATATGCTAGCAGCAGATTGAACTTTTTACAACTAATCGCAGCAACAGATTAAAATACAGCGTAGCAGTAGAGTAGTTAATTAACCAATAAATTGTCTGACCCTACTGACCTTGATCAGTCTTCAATCACATGCCGCAAGACGTCACAATTGATATATCCATTAAATAATAACCTTGACATCATCGACCCATGTGCAAGCAAAGAACCATATAATTGATCCATAATTTGTACGAGGTTATCAATTTTCCACCGTCCCATGATTGTTAAATCAAACTAAAGTCAGAATAATAAATGCGAGCCATGATCTTAATTGTACGCCTGACCCACGAAGAATAAGAGGTAATATCATATGAAGTTGTATCAAGAAAACACATCTTTTCCACCGACCCACGATAAACATAAACCAATGAGATTTTGAATCGACAAATAGTACGAGGTTTAATCTTTAAACGAATCGTCATGATATAAATTACGAACCACAAACGAAAAATCTTCATTATAATATTGATTGACTCATAATCTTTAAGAGTAATACTTGCCGTGATGTACAAAAATCAAATAGAAAGATTCGATATCCTTTAAAAAAAATGATTAATCTTGTTACCTCATAAAGATCGATTAAAAACCTTTTTCAAATCTGCTTCACCTTCGATAGTTAAAACCTTGAATAAACCTAGATATCACGAGCAACCTTGCTCTGATACCACCTGTAGAATCATTGTAGCTCGAGGTTGTTTAGACCTCATATCATCTAGGAACACAATAACATTGATAATAACATGCAGCGGAATAATAAATAAGAACATCAATGTTATGAACAAGGTTTTTCACCATCATCACCTCCAATTATTATTTGATCAGAATAATAACGTGTTACCTAACTGTAACAGGGATCTAAGACACCTCAGATCTTGAAGGTATCGAACAACTCTAGTCTAGGCGTTTACATAAACACACGCCCTAGACATACACACACTTTTTACTAGTCGACTACATTGTGAAAGACACACATTAAAACCTGTACCCTTGATCTCTTTATATAATAGAGAATTAGGGTTTACAATATACTACGAAGGACTAAATAATAAAACTTCTTTGTAAAGCAAGTCCTTCATGTTTTATTCTTCTTTAATTGAAGAATTCTTCCTTGTCACTTCAGGTCCTTCATGTTTCATTTTTTCTTGTTTTGTATCATCAAATCAATAAACCCAACAATTTGTATAAAATTTTAATGGATATTTGTATAAAATTTTAATGGACATTTTATATATATAAAATATATATATGTGGTATGTGTTAAATCACATACTTTTTCATTGTCAAAAACCGACCCAAATAGACTAAATATGCTAACATATGCCAAAGAATGTGTGTTTTTATGTTTTTGAATGTGCATGGTCGGATATTTCACAAAAAGACAAAAATCAAGCGAAAACCGGCAAAAACAAGCACGAGAGTGGAACGAGTCAGAAAGTCAAGCTGGTGAACCCATAAGTCAAACCCGAGCTCAAAATTTTCCAAGAAGTCCTTAGAGTTTCAAGAATTTACAAGATTGGCCCTCATGTGAAGTTTGAAGAAATTACAAGAATGGCCCCTCAAATTTGAAAGTTGGTAATTTTAGTCCCTCGAAGATATATCTTGAAGAAAAGTCAACGAGCCCTTCATCTTCTCAAGAATGGCAATTATGGCCCTTGATTTCTACTTATGAAGATTGGCACAAGCAGCCCTTGAAATTTCAGATTACTACACAAATGGTCCTTGTAAATTTACTTAACCAAAATCATAGTCCAAGCTGCTAGTCCATTTCATTTAATAACAACCCAATCCAAATCCTAGCCTGCTACAATCAAAGCCCATTTCCATTAAAACATAACCCGGCCCATGATATTCCCTCGGTCAACACTTACCCAAAAAGTCAAACGAATAAAAAACCATTTACCCTTTCCCGCCCCCTTTTACCCAGTTTTTATGAACCCTAATTTACCCTTCCGTCTAATTACAGCAATTAAGGGTGTTTTGGTCAAATCAAATCCCTTCTAGAAGATGCCAGGCCTTGTCAGAGCATGTCAGAGCGAAGAAACACACATTTGGACTACGTGGCAGTCTTTGATTGGTTCCTACACATCATTAATCAACAATCCAAGGGCTTAGATGATTGGAGAATGATCAGAGGGTGGAGAGGTGATCAAAAGAAACACAAGGTCACACGGATTGCCAGCTTGGCAATCGTGACCCAAGCTCCTCATCACATCCTATAAATAGAGGCTATTTTTCTCATTTATGAAAAAAAACAAAAAATTCTAGTGTAGCGAAGCTCTTGTAGTTTTAATTCTCAAATTTTAGATGTAATTCAGTTCTTAAACTCAGTGTAATCTCTTTTCATTTATCTTAATAAAATTAAGTCCTACTTTTCTATTACTTGGTTGTTATAGTTGCATTTACATCTTTTCTATTCATTAAAGCTTCTCAGTAGCTTATATAAGCTTTTAAAACATTTACAAGCTATTTTCATGTTCTCTTTTATTAAATCATAAAAATCCACCAAAAAAATAGAAAATAAATAAAAAATATGTTTTCATTACCTTAATTCAGCTTGCATACAAGCTAATTGTGGTTTAAATAATCTCATATTAGCTTTTTAGCTCTTATAAGATTTCATTTTAGCTTAAATCAGTTCAAAGATCTCATTTCCATTCTAGGTCAACGAAAGTCAAGTGCATAATTGTATGAAAATGGGGTGAATCAGTTCTGGTTATTGGTTTCTGAATGGTGAATTAAGCCTATCTAAAAGATAGGCTAGCTTGTGGATGTTCTCAGAAAGCTGAGAACTGCATTTTGTAAGTTCTCATTTTACTTCACAGACCTTATAAAGTTTAGATCCATTTATCTGCATAATTGCTAAGATCTTTGTTTCATGTTGATTTACTATTTCATTTGTTTGATTTGATTATGATATAGCTTACTTTGTTGAATGTGAGTTTGTTTAATTCACTTGTGTTCTAGTTATTTGAATCTGATTGTGCACTGCAGTGAGTTTACTTGATCTTTGATTATGAATGTTGATGTGTTCTAGCTATAGTTTATGCTTGATTTGACCTCAGTAAGTGTTTAGTGGTTAAGTTGAGTGATATAGAGGTATATTGTAGTTTTTAAACACTTGTTGTAGTGAAATTCAGTTTTTAGCTAGTGTTTGGTAAAAGGTGTTGTGGTGAATTTGAGTGTGATTCATTGTAGTTTGATTGCTAAGACATATCACATAGGTTCATAATAGAAGTAATGAGGTATAAAATTCAGTTGTTGTTCAACAAAAAGTCAAAGTTAGGGTGTAATTTGATTTCAGCTTTCATATGAGTACATCAGTAGGTGTTAATTGGTGAATAGGTGCATTGTAGAGTTACTTAGTTGAATCATGTATTAAATCATCTTTAAATATCATCTAGGTTAAGTAGTAGTTGATCTAAATTTAAATAAGTCAAAACAAGAAGTTCATCAAAGAGTCAAATCTGCTATAAACTTTCATGCTACCAGTTTTTTGGCATCTGTTTTTGGTCTCAATTAGAGTTCAATTGAAGTGAACTAATTAGGGCTTTTACTGAATTTGAGTTGTATCTCAGGTAGTGAAGCTTTTGCCCCCATTAGTTTCTAAATTAGAGCTTATTGGAACTGCTTAATAGTACCTTCAAGTTAGGAGTCTAGCACTTGTTACTGTGAGGAATTTAGGTCTGCAGTTTTCTATTTCAGTTTAATCCTTTAGCTTATTTGTGTAATCTGAGTAGTTTAGAGCTTACCTAGGTGTTTACATGATTCCTGTGTTAACTGCTTGTTCTGGATCAGAAGTGCTTTTTGTATGAGCTTTTCAATCTGCTTATTTGTCCATTTGAGTGAATTTGTATATTCATTAACCTGATTTGAGTGTTTCTGAGCTTACTTTACTATTTGAACCTACTGAATTAGTTTCAACAAGTTTTGTGATAAGTGCTTATAAATAAGCACTTATCCAAACTGCTTATTAGGCCAATAAGCACTTCAGTGCTTATTTTTCAACTTTTCTTATTTTTCTCATATTTCAAACATAATTTTAGAATTTTTCAGAAATTTTCAGATTTTTCTAATTAGTTTTACTATTTTTCTTATTTTATTTTAGTTTTTAATCAATTTTAAATAAACAAAAATCAAATAAAAATAAGAAAAAGTCATTAAAAATCCAAAAACAGATTAAAAAATTAATTTTAGTCATTTTAGATTTTTCAAATTTATTTTGTATTTTTTACATTTATTTTACATTTTCTTTTATTTTTAATTACTTTTATTAAATAAAAATTAGTTTTTAAATCATAATAAATACATAAAAAGAAAAAAAAATAATTTTCTTTTTCCTAAATTTTTCTTTTATCGTTTCTTATTTTTCAACTTTTCTTATTTTTCTCATATTTCAAACATAATTTTAGAATTTTCCAAAAATTTTTAGATTTTTCTAATTAGTTTTACTATTTTTCTTATTTTATTTTAGTTTTTAATGAATTTTAAATACTTTTAAATAAACAAAAATCAACTAAAAATCAGAAAAAGTCATTAGAAATCCAAAAACAGTTTAGAAAATTGATTTTAGTCATTTTAGATTTTTCTAAATTTATTTTGTATTTTTTCCATTTATTTTACATTTTCTTTTATTTTCAATTACTTTTATTAAATACAAATTAGTTTTTAATTCAAAATAAAAACATAAAATGAAAAAAAAAAAAAAAAAAAAAAAAAAAAAACTTTTTCCTAAATTTTTCTTTTATCATTTCAAAGTTTTAAAAATTTCATTTGAGCCCGTAGGTTTAGTTTAGCTTAGAATTCGCGTTTTAATTCGTTTAGTAGACGTAATTTTTAATTTCCGTTTATGTTTTTATCATTTGTGCTTTACGTGCTTGTACCTTTGTGCTTTATTACATGTTTTAGCTTGGTTTATCTTATCTTTAGTTGTTAATTTCACAATTATCAATTTTACACTTTTTTCACTACACGGTTTAACGAATCGATAACCTCGATTCCATTCACCTTTCACGGGCCCGAGTTTTGCTTATTCGTTGAGCAATACTTTGGATTATAAATATATAATTGATATACACACGATCAATATGTATTTATATAAATTCGATTTTTGGTTCGGTTTTCGGTTCAGATAGCTAAACCCATATCCAAACCGAAAGCCGAATTTTTAATTCGGTTCGGTTCGGTTTTTACAAATTCGGTTCGGTTATAAGTTCGGTTCGGTTTGGTTCGGTTTTCGGTTTATTCGGCTTATTACCCGAACCATGAACACCCCTAGTTAATTCTTGCGAGAAAAGCTATGAACCAGGGCTCACAAACTAACTAGCATCAAAATACATTTAGAGGGTGCTTGGTAGGGGGTTAAGAGGGTGGGGAATGGAAAAGGAAATGATTAAATGTGCTTGTTGGGAGGTAAGAAATGCAATCAATACCTACTTTTGAGTAATCAACCATTACCCAACAATTTGGGGACTAAGGTAATCAATACCTTAGTATTCCCATTATCTTTCCCTTTCCCACTGCTTAACTTCAACCAAGCACCCCCTAGTCTTTATATATTTTTTAGAAAGTTTCATATCAAACCCAACGACGTTGGTTGGCATATAAAAAAATCTTTACACAACATCACTGATGCGTGGTTTTGCAACCTTACAACAGGTTTCACCTCTCGAGGGATTTCAAGAGGCTTACAACCCCACCAGGCAGTGTACCTGACCGATGTAGTATAGTGTAGTGGTAAGTACGGGGGATTGATCGTTCTCCACAGGGAATAGTGTTCGTTAGGATTGAAAAACTACTCTAATTATGTGACAAATGGTACATTTTCAAAAACTAAACTGATAATAAATTTCTATTTATTATACTTATTTTGAAAATAATAAGGCCTTTTAGCACATTTCTGCATGTTTCTGTGCATTTCTAAACATTTCTGGGAGCTGTTCCGCACACTGTAGCTTACAGTCACTACTGAAAAAGTTTATTTTTGTTAGTAAACACAAATTAATCCATTTCGGATAATTACTGACAAGTTTCGTAATTTACTGAGAGCTTTCTCGTATTTTCTGAAAAACAACGTCGCACGCGAACCGACACCACAGTAATTATGGTAAAAGTCAAGTAAACATATTTTTGAGTCAGATTTTATTGCATTTCTTACAAAAACATGGCTAAAAACTTTATTTTACGTAAACGTGTCTAAAAACGTCAAACCGGGACATAACGGTTGCGTTTAAGCCTAAACCGACACACGATAAACCCACGGGGAGTAAAATTTATACAAAATCCACCCTTGGAACCTCCCCTAGCCGGCCCCGATACCTTCCCCATAAGAAAACAAGCTTAAACATCCTATTACCCATTAAACACTACATTATCCAAATCTAATATCCAAACACTCTTTTACCTAGTTAATAGCATGCATCAAAAACTTGTTTATCTTCTTCCTCCCCTCATTTGGCCGGACCAAAAACACACACATAACACACATTTCTCTCAAATTTTGAAGGTAAATTTTGTTGGGTAATATTGGTGCAAGAAATTTGGGTTATATATATATATATATATATATATATATATATATATATATATATATATATATATATATATATATATATATATATATATATATATATATATATATATATATATATATATATATATATTTGGGTTGATTTGGAAGTGATTTGGGTCTCTTTTCTCCACTACCTAGCCACGTTAACCTTCCAAATCTTTGTAAGGATCATCAAACTTTGTTAATCTTGATGATCTAAGGTGTTACCAAGTGTTATATGTGTATATTTTGTTAAATTGATAACTATATACATATTGCTTGCATGCACGGGATTTTTGAGCATATTAAATGCTAGAACATTTATTGGCATATTTCTTGCTAGTGTGGTAAAAATGACTAATTGTGGTACTAATTTGGAAGCACAAACATTAATTGTGTTAATTTTACAAATTTAAGCAATATATATACATATATATGTATATATATATTTCGGCCAACA